>MNCI01008784.1:3630-130019 GCA_015680685.1 Gnetum montanum
GCAATAAAGCTATCCCAAATTCGATAACTATGAATTGTTCAAACTTCCAAGGCTCAAATAAGCAATTTCTTCAAGACAATCCTACTATGCTACCAAAAAATTGCTGCGTAAACTACCACGTACGAGACTCCATTTTGGCTAGATAATGGACGTCAACAATTGCATTCAATAGAACCTTCAAAAGACTTGAAAATTTCTTATTGAAATACCATAGAGATTCACTTTAAAGATAAAAAGAAGCTATTCTGGTCCCATCAAAATACCAAAGATTTTCTGAATCCTTTTGACTATTAAATCGTTCAACGACATGACTACAAGCAGGGGCTCTCTTACAACGATCTCAATAGTAGTTCTTATATGTTGCACAATAACAAAATTTACTACTAAAATGCTCTTAAGGCTTTTAAACACAAGCGCTTCTATGGAAAAATTTTAATAGAAACTTTCAATCGTACAACAAGAACAATAAGAGCAATCTAAAAATTCCAAAATTACTTGCCAAAGATGATACTATCTAAACCACTAGCTAAACAATTTTAAAAAATAAAAATAAAAAACATAACACACAGGACCATGAAAAAGAGGTTGAAATCTTTTATTTAGCAAGCCATCAAGCAATCGTTCACAATTTCTTCTTACAAGCTCTTCCCGGAATCCAAAGTGTGTCTCCAAGTAAGAGCCCAAGTGCTAGCTACTAGCCTTCCAAGGTGTAGTATCAATGTCTTCTTCCAAGTGTGATGTCTTTTTTTCTCTTTTTCCCCCTTAAGCCTTTTTATAAGGTAGTTACATTCCAAAATATCCTAGCTAACTTTTCTCCCAAGTAAGGAGGTTACAACTTACCCATCTAGTTAGGAGGAAGTTATGTAGTTAGGAAGTTATACATAAAGTTAGGAGGGATGCTAACATTAATATTTGTAAATATTATAAATTATAAATATTTTATGTAATGTGATATTACAAATAATTTATATATTATTAAAAATATTTTACAAATAGTTTAACATTAATATTGCAAATAATTTATGAGTGGTAACTTATATATAATAATGTTTGAAAAATAATGTTTTAAGAATGTTTAAGACTTGGAATAATTAAATTAAAGGTAAGTCTTCAACCCGTCACTTGAAATAATTAAATTAATGGTAAGTTTTGGCAATAGATTAAACTGCAACTCTAGCATTAATTGAAATGTATCTTGCTCTGTGGATTCGGTTATACACCTGCCTTAGTGTCTTTGTTGCTGCATTTTGTGGACTGGTATTCGATATCAAATGCTTCGGCGTCGGGCATGGCTGCTGTTTCGGATTGCAGGTTCCAGGGCGAATGACATTTGTGATTGCCATTTTTCATAGCCTAAAAAATTTGAAATGCGTTCTCTATGATAGCCCAGGCCTATTTGGTGAGGTTGCAGGCAGATTATTTGCCAGAAAACATTTTGAGCCATGGAAGGCTCCTTTTTGAAATACCGGTTACAGGAAATGGTAAGATAAGTTACGAAACAACCTTGCAACTACCCAAAAATCCTCTATGCAGTGCACACCTTTCAGATCTTTCTGAGAGCATCCATGATGGTGTTGAAGTTATAGGTCTTAGAGGATCCTCCTATTGTGGGAAAGTTTTTATTATGGTAAGGGTTTGGATCAATTCGCTGACAGGAACCATGCCATTTCTTCTAGCGACTTGAGAAGGTACAGCACCGCGGGACTATGATTTCAGAGAAAATTAGGGCCTTTTCCTATTCTACATCACTTCGTTTTTACTTTCTCTGTGGTTTTTTTTTTTTTGCAGATCTGAAACCTTCTGTAGTTATGCACGTATGAACCAGGGTCGGGATTTGAATGTGTTTGCAAAGGAGAAAATTCAGAATGCAGGCCTATGTTGTTTATAAAATATCTCTATTTTTTGGTTTCTTGTATTTCCCTAGCCTTCTGGCAACGATACAGATGTCTTTGTTTCAGTTTTTCTTTTTTTGAATTTTAGAGCCAGAGATTTCCCAACCTTGGTGTGGCAGCATCTTCCTTTCAAAAAAAAGGCAGCATTGCAAATTTTGTTTGCCGTACATGACCTGCCTTGGTGTCATGATTAACATTGGCACTGTTGCTATGAACATGGACAAAGAAGAAACCACATTTTTTCTATCTTAATTTAACCATATTTTTTGGTTAAATAGTAAATGAATGGTATGCTTTCAACTCACCCAGAGGTAGATGTAGAGGATCAACATAGTATACAGTAACCTTCCAAGTACAATTATAGCGATGAATGACCAGTTTCAATGAAGTCTCTTCTTAGAATCTCTATTTTCACTTTAATAACTCTTCAAATGATACTTATGGCACAAACATCATCTTGTTGTTAATCTGGAAAAACAAATAGTTTAAAAAACTGAAATTGAAGATTGGAAAGCTGTCTCCAAATTTCAAGCTTTTCATTAAAAATGTGAACATGCCATTCAACTTTCTCCACCAAATACAGTGCATGCTCCACAACCACATTCTCCAACTATCAAATTGCAAAAACTTTTAACCAGTTTTATCATGCTAACCTATTCCATGAAATGGCCAGATGTGCCAACACAAAGAAGTGTGTATTTGGGGTCAAATCAAGAAAAATGCTAGGATTCATAGTTTCAGAAGTAGGTATTCGAACTTGCAACAGCCAAGAAACCTTATCGAACTTTGAGGCCTACAAGGTAGATTATAGCTCATTAGATGCTTTATAGAAAAATTGACAGATAAATTGAAACCCATGAACCATTTTCTACGCAAGAGTGTGCATTTCCAATGGACCCCACAATGCTAGGAAGCTTTTGACAATATCAAAATGGCACTGACTCAATTACCGACAGTTTATCCACCATAGAAAAATAAATCATTTTACATCTACCTTGCAACATCCGAATCATCTATCGTGTCTATGCTTTGTTAGAAACATGATGATGGAGCTGAAACCCTTGTTTACTACTTGAGCCATGCATTAGTAGCCCACGAACAATGTTACAATGACATGGAAAGATCATACCTTGCCCTTATCTTTTCTTTAAAGAAGTGGTGACATTATCTCTTCCGTAACCAAGTAAATATCATCTATAAGGACAATGTGCTCAAAGCTATCACAAATAACATATACGAATCAAATAAGATAGCCTAATGGAAAGCAATGATTGTTGAGTTTGACCTGTGCTACATAGCCCAATTATCCATTAAAGGTCAAGCTATAGTAAATTAGATGACCGCATCACCAACACGGGATCAAGCAACGATTGATCTAGAGTTTTCAGATAAAAATGTAAGCACAATTGACATAGTGCCTGATAACTATGATGTGATATTAAACTTCGATGGAGCATCCACCTCCCGAGGGGGAAGTGCCACCACCATTATCACATATCCCTCCAGTGAGATCCAACCCTTTGCTTACCGATTTAACTTTCATTGTACCAATAACATAGCAGAGTATGAAGGTCTCCTCAGGGGCCTCATGGCTGCACAAGCTTCAAACATCACACGTCTCATAGTTAGAGGCAACTCAGAGTTAATCATCAACCAAGTCAAAGACGTTTACGTGTGCAAAGCATCTCATCTACAACCTTATTGTGACCTGACGAAACACTTGCTAAAACAATTTATAAATATAGAACTACAACATGTGCCTAGAAATGATAATACCATTACAGGTGCACTAGCCACATTAGCTCTAAATATCTCACCTGATATGTTCCATGCATTGCCCAGTTCCATCGTGAGCTGTGACAAGCCCAAAACTGATGATCCCGAGGAACTTTCCATAGCATCCGTTAGCACGACACACACCGTAGAATGGTATAGTGACATCAAAGAGTACCTTCTACATGGTGAACCACCTCAATATCTAACAAATGCTTAGAAAGATGCAATACAAAAATGCTCTAGAAAATATACACTAGTAGGAGATATGCTATGCCGTAGATCCTACGAAGGCATCTTATTAACATGCATTAGTAGCACCAATGGCCAAACCATCATGGACCAAGTTCATGAAGGACTATTTGGAGGGCACATAGCACCTAAAGCAATGGCAACAAAAATTAGATGTTTAGGCTATTATTGGCCACATATGAAGTACGATTGCTTCTCCAAGGTTAAGAGGTGTAATATTTGTCAAAAGAACAGTAATCTTATACATGTTCCACCTAATGAATTGCATATGACTTAAATCACATGGCCTTTCTAGAAATGGTGGTTAGACATTATAGGACCAATAAATCCCCCATCTTTTGCAAGACATAGCTTTATCATAACTGTAATAGAATACTTTACTAAATGAGTAGAAGCTATTCCTCTTAGGAAGACCACATCGAAACAAGTATGCAACTTTATCCTTGAAAACATTGTGACCTGTTTTGGCATCCCGATGACTATCATCACTGACAACAAGCCACAATTCAGTAGTGTTGAAACAAAAATGTTCTATGAGAGCCTAGGTATTAAAAACTCGTTTTCATCACCTTACTACCCTTAGAGAAATGGACAAGCAAAAGCCATGAACAAGATTTTTATCTCAGTGCTCAAGAAGATGCTTACTCAGAGCAAGAAGAGATGGCATGAGTAGCTAGTATACACGTTATGGGCCTACCAGACTACACATCAGAGATCCATAGGTAAAACACCATATATTATTGTTTATGGATCAGAAGCTGTTATACCTCTGGAGTTGCAGGTACCATCCCTAGGGATCACACTCTTTAGACTCCTTGACAAAGACCAAAACCATGCCTCGCACATTTTTGACCTCGACTTGGTGGAAGAAGAATGCACACGAATGCTTGATCAAATCGAGTGGTATTAGAAGCAACAACGATGGTGCCATCAGCATGACGTTCACAAGCGCCCTATCAAAGAAGGTGACCTTGTACTTAAGGCGGTTCGTGAACATTCAGACAAATTCTCAGCCAACTAGGAAGGACCTTACCTAGTCACTAAAGCATATGGTAATGGAGCATTCAAGCTCATGGACATGGACAGAAATGAATTGACCAATCCTAAGAAACATGTGTACTTGAAACCATTCTACGTTTGATGATCTTAAGGTATGTTACGATCCTAGAATCACGACCTAAAATTGATACCATAGATACATCCTGGAATCATGACAGTAAACTGATACCACAAATACGTCCTGGCATCATGACAGTAAATTGACACCATAGAGCTCTGTCTGACATGACACTAAACTATCATACCCATTCACCAGAGTCCACTACAACAATAAACTAGCTTACCTCTTGATAATCCTCCATGACTATAAACTAGCATCGTACCATCTGCTACGACGATAAACTAGCAACGTCCAACAGGTTATGATGTAAAACTAACCCATGACAGTCTGTTAAGACTATCAACTAACAAGATCATCTCTGGAACATTCACCTACTATTGTAATTCATGACATTTCTTCATCAACGCCTACTGCATCATTCATCACATCGGCTCTGACAAAACTATTACTGCTCATTTTTTTTGCCTTAAGTTTCACATGGAGCCTCCATTTGCATTGGCCACATTCATGTCTAAAGTGTTCACTAACTCATTCACTTGTGGTTTTCTTATCTTCTTGGAGTTGTGTTTGTAGGATGACACCCAGTGGTGCTCGTACATGAATACACTTCATCACGGTGACAAAGTGCCACATTGTTTTTGACGCACGCAACTAGGTTAATCAATCTGTTCAAAAGTACATTTCTAGTTCCCAATACATTCTCCATTTCCCCAACAGTCTTGCTTCTTTTCCTACCTGGTTACAGTTCCCAGATACACCCAGTACACCCCAAAACTTTGAGCACACTGTTGCACACTGCGACACTCTCAAGCAGTTGTAACACACAACACGACACATGAGCATGAATGAAAAATTGAAGGACAGATCTATCCAAAAAAAAAGAAAAAAAGATCAAAGAGAAAAAAAAAATGAACCACAAGACCCTTGGCACTTCCCATACAAGCCCTAGGCGGGAAGGCAGTTGTCTTGGAAAGAAGTACTCGTGTCTCAAACCATCATGTTTCACCTCACAACATGGCTTTGGTTGTTAGACAATGGGTTTCCTTAGACACTCCACAAGGGTTCTGTTTCTCCAAAGAACACATCACTTCATCACGTGGCTTTGGTTGCAACAACGAGTTCTTTCAAACATGATACAAGAGTCTCGTTCCTCCAAAGGACGTATTCATCATGCCTTGGTTCCAAGTCTACCAAGTGTTGGCCATCGACAAGGAACAACATGACTTGTCTGCACAAGAGAAACACTCCTCTCCCACACTAGCACAATCCCTCAATTAATTCCTAATCCCACAATTGCAAACATCTCCACTAGACATCATCTCAAAACTTCATTCCCCAATCCCAGGTACTTCTGAACACGGTGTGAGGACATCTGGCCAAGTGTCAAAGGACAATGCTACTAAGTTGCTTGTGGTGTTTTGTACTTCTTTGTCGATGCTTCTTGGGTCGATTCCTCCAAGCCTCAACAAAGAGGAGCCAATGAAACACCACAAAAATTTTGACCTAAAACTTTTGCACAAGAATCGAGCTAAGTCATGTTGGTCCCCAGCATGACCAAGCTTGAAAGCCTCAAAAACAACATCAAACGGAGCATAATTAACAAGTAAAAGTTCCCAAAGATCCACTTGAAACTACATCAACATTTGGAAATAAGAACTATAAGTTTCAAACTCAAAAAACTTAGTTTTGACTAAGTATACTTCTTGCACACAGGCCTGCACACCCAGCGTGTAGCTCAGCGTGCAGTAGATTTTGGGCCCCAAAAATTAGCCAAAACATGCCATAATTGAGCATTTGGATCCTAGGACCTTCACCAAGGTCCCTAGCAGCTCTCAGGCTCCTAAAAATCAAGTTTTGAGCTCCAAATAATGGGTTTTCATCCCCGCACACCTAGCATGTACGCCCAGCATGCACCATCAAGGATCTCTCAAAACAGGCATCCTAGAACAAGATCTTCATCTACAATCGACTCTAAAAGGTAAGGCAATTTTCAAGCATCATCCTAAGCTCCAGAAAATGAAGATTCAACCTTGAAATGATGTACTTCCCTAACCTGTACGCTGAGCATACATACTCTGCACACCCAACGTGTAGCACAGTGTACACCACTTGAAACCTCCCAAAACCGTATCAGACCAAGCTGAAAATCTACAGGTAGCATCCTCATGAAACTAGAGCTCAAATCCAAGGGCATGTTTAGGATTCTCTATTGTAACAATAATGTTCATTTGTAAACTTCAATTCTTTCGTATTGGTCAAGTCTATACGCTGGGTTCACACGCCCAACGTGTACACACTGGCATGCACCACACTGTACAATTGTAATATTCTTTGCACTCAGGCAATGCAACCACATGTCATACAACCTGAAATTTTCTTACCAACAGCCACTCATACCACTCCAGATCCGAGTTTCATGCCCTAAAAACCATAAAAACCCCAATTTTCCACTGAAAAGAGGATCTTTTTTGAAAAGAAGAAGAAGAGATCATCACATTTAGGAGACGATTTGGAACACCAACCCAACACGTTGGACTTCTACCCTACACATTGACCATATAGCCTTCACGCTATGCCTATAGTCCAAACTAGCATACCATCATCCATATGCATCCACTAGGGCTCTTCATCCATCTTATGTTAGTCCCACAGCTATGTTCAAACTGGTGCACTCTAATCCTCATTTTTGCAATAAAATTGCTTCATTTCCGATCAAGATTTGTTATAGTTTGCATTCATTTTTACCTATATATTTATTTATATTTTTGCACATTTGCTTTTTTTTACGCTTATTACGTTGTTTACACATAACCCAGCATGTTGCATATTGGCATACATTTGGGGAAATCCTTGTCTGATCCGCGTGGGGACCATCCAAGGTACTCTACCTTCATTAGTTCCAACTCACCCTCAAGCGAAGGTAGAGTCTTCTATGCCTATTTATAGATCTCTTGGTGTCTGTTTCATTCCAGCCATGCACCAATGATTTTAGATAGTATAGGTATCATGTTTACGCCAGTGCGCGATAGGGTACAGAGCATGTGCAAGACCACCGTAAGATAGACAAATCAACTAGCGATCAAGGCTTTGTGTCTCGTAGGGCTCTAGAGGAGCCATTGAAGTGATCAATCTGTACTACATGAAACACTAATGTGTGATGAGGTATAGAGCTTATGCAATACTATCGTAGGATGGGCAAGTTAACTGGTGATCGGAGGCCTTGTGTTCTGTAGGGCTCCCAAGGGACTATGGAGGAGACCGATTTGCACTGCACAAAGTGTAAAAAACTACAAGAGGGTGTCACATTTATGCTTATGCAGATCAGGATATAGAAGGCTTACAGAACTACTGTGACATGCAAAACAGGGACCAAAAGGTCCTCCTTCTAGCACCAGAAAACTATAGCAACCGAAAACATCGGCTGCTGGAAAACACCGAGGGATCGACTGGTGTGACAGCTTTAACCCTGTATCCACGAGAGGGCCGTGCTAGATGTGAGCAGATACGGGGCACCTTGAATGGTCTGGTTGATTAGACAGGGACTTAATTGGTGTCTATATAGCCTTTTGTAACATATAATTTGAAAATGAGAATGAAAATGCGAAGTAATGTTTAAGTGTAAATACGACAGTAAATAATGTAAAATGCAATAATAAGCAGTGAACAAAGTAAAATGTAGTTAGAAAAATGCACTGCTCTGGAGTTACAAGTCTGCCTTGTCAAGATGGATACGATCAGTTGCATACTGTTGTGGAGTGTAGATATCCCAAGAGTAACCAAGATGTGTAGGGCAAGGATGACTATGTGCTTGGGTGCAGACTCAGGAGCTAACCATGCAAGGGTTCTACCAAGGTGGTAGAAGGGAAATAAAACAAACTGCCAACTGAGAATGCTAACTATTTGCAGTGTCAAACAAAAAGCTTACAATGCTTGATGTTATAACGTAACAGGAAGAGAGCTTGAGTTCTAGAGAGAGGAAAAGTTGAAAAAATCAAAAAAATTCCAACCCTTTGTATGCTAATCATTGGGTATTTATAGGACCAAGGGTGTGTGAAAGAGGTAGTTTAGACACGACATGCCCTAGGACCACTTTGACTTGCTTGTGCTACACATGACAGCATGACCATTGGACATGCATGACCATTGTGACTATGAGTCTGCCATGCCAAAATTGTGAGCTTGCCATGCTGTAATTGCACCGTCAATGTTTGGAGACATGTGTGAACGATTCAATTAGGTAAAGTGCATTGATGTTGCACAACCACCCACATGCTTTGCTGTGCTTCGTAGCGTAGCATGCTCGGCATAGCGTAGCATGTTGTCCTATGTTTCGCCACATGTTTGCTACATACTTGCTATGCTATGCTACACTATGTAGCGTAGCAACTGGCCTTAGTCGCAAAAACTTCGCCAATCTGTGAACTTTTCTTTCTGCATTGCGAAACTTGCAAACTTGTTGGTCCTACCCTTTGAGTTGCCTTCTGTCTCTTCCATAGGATTGCTATGCCTCGCTGCACCATGTAGCTCAGCATAGCGTAGTAGCAGACATGGTCTGACGCTTCTTGACAGAAAGGGACATTATTGAAGCACTTGAAGTTGGGCAATGAATCTGGTTGTATAGTTGTTGCCATGCTAAGCTATGCTATGTAGCATAGTGTAGCATGGCACTTCATTCTACAAATGTTTTTTGAACCTTGCTATGTTACATAGTGGGGCGTAGCATAGTGTAGCAGATTTCGTGACTTAGAAAAACTTGCCAAACTATTTTGCGCATCTTGAATGTTGCTGCCAACTCCACGCATCATTTTTGAGTAGGCTATCGACTAGGAAAACTACTTATGTGGATAGGCAGGATGATCCGTAGAGCATGTTTACACCCAAAGTAGAAACTTTTCTGAATTGGCCGGCCTGAATTCAGAGTGTTTTCCTCCCAAGGAACTACCATAGTGCTATGCGGATTACAGTTCCTAGTGAAGCGAGAATGACCTTGAATTTTTTTTGGGATGTTTCATTGGTCCCTTTTTGTTGACATTTGGAGAACAGGCTCAATAAACATCGAGAAAGAATACGAAATACTGCAGTAGGAAAAATGCTGAGGTTTTTGCTCAATGAGTGTCGAGACATTGCTTGAATGCACTTGAGAGTGTTGCATTTGAGTGAATAGGCAAGGTAGGAAGGAAGGAGGTACAGGAGAAGGGCAAGGATGAAGTTTAGCTAAATCCCTTGTCAAAGTGCTCATGAGGGAGTCGTATGCGTTTTCACCTTTGCTTCAGCTAATCTCCGACCTCCCGTAGGATAGGTGTCTTCCCAGAATGAGTTGCATTACATCCGTGTAGGTTTTCGACCTACCTACAAATGTGTTCCCTGCGGTGAGCTGTATTACACATGTCATGGAACCTGCACTAGTGTTTCCTAGATGACGAGCTATGTTATGCACGCCATGGGAGTTTGCACCCTATAGTAGTCAAGCTAGTCGAGGCACTCACTTCGTGGTGCTGTAGCATTTTCTGCTGTAGCAAGATGTGTCCTCAGGGACAAAGGTCTTACTCACTACTGGTGTTTTTGAAGCTATTGGACATCATTACTGGTGTACGATGTCCAAAGTAGAAAGGCTAGTAGTGGCCTTGGCAACATCGACGTAGAGGAAGTGGCCTCGGAGATGCCGTTGTGAGTGCGAATGCACTGGAATCCCTACCAAGGGCATGCATTCCAGTGTTCACCTATGGGGTCAGCTACCACATAGCCAAATGTCACTGGTAGGGGGTTGGAGGATAACAATATTATGGCTGGCCCACAATACTATCGAAACTCCAGCTGCAGGCACTAGCCGAGGAGCTACTGTCAGGGCAGAGGGTCGCGGCGATGGTAGGTCTGGAGGGTCAGTATGATGTCATACAACATCTCTGGAGGATTAGCATGATACCAAGGGTGGCGACATCACATATGTTCTAGACCGTATTCCCATTGCATCATGAACTATGTTCTGGAGCTACGATGATCCACCCACATGTCGGCATCGCATCCACTCATTCAATGTGTATTTGATGCTGGTGCATGTTGGGGATGCGACGTTAACCCAGTTTAAGGTCTTGGTAGACCGTGTGCTGATTTAAGGTCCTAGAAGAAGGTTTTTCCAGTTTAAGATCCTAGAAGATCATACATGCCAGTTTAACGTCGTAGTAGATGATGCTCGTTGTTGTTGCCAGTTTAACATCATAGCGGATGGTGCTCGATGCTACTAGTTTAACATCATTGCGGATGCTATGCGTTGCCACTAGTTTAATTTCACTGCGGACGTTGCTCATTACCACTAGTTTAACATTGTTGAGGACGCTACTTGGAGCCGTTGCTAGTTTAACGTTGTAGCAGATGGTGGTAACTACTACCATTCTTCAGACGTAGTACGGCTTGGGGTACGAGTGATTTACTAGGTTGAAATATTAGTTGTTGTCCATGTCCATCAGCTTGAAGGCTCCATTCCTGAAGGCTTTAGTGAGCACGGAAGGACCTTCCCAGTTGGCTAAGAATTTGCTCACATGCTCAGGGACGGCTTTGAAGACAAGGTCTTCCTTTTGCACTGGTCATCGATGTGGGTCTGCATGGTTCTTCTACTGCTACTTTCTCTAGTAGTGCTCAATGCATCTTAGCATCTGTGCATGCTTCTCCTCTATTTAGTCAAGGTCGATGATCTGCAACTCATTATTCTGGGCTTCACTCACGACATTGAATAGGATCATCTAGAGTGATGGTACCTACAACTCAAGAGGCAACACGGATTCAGATCCATAAACAAGGTTGTAAGGAGTCTTACTTGTTGTGGTCCTGCATGTCATTTGGTAGGCCCACAGGACGTAGACAATTTTCTTGTGCCACTATCTCTTGCTATTGTTGAGCATCTGCTTCAGCAAGTTGATGATGGAATTATTTGTAGCCTCTGACTTCCCATTCACTTGTGGATAATAGGGGGAGGAGAATGATTGTTTAATGCCTAGATTATTGCAGAAGGTTTAGGTTTCTGTACTGCTAAACTGTGTTCCATTGTTGGTCACAATGGTTATTGAAAGCCCAAATCTCGTTACAATGCTGTCTAAGATGAAATGGTAGATTTTTTGAGATGTCATCTTCCTCAGGGGGTTAGCTTCCACCCACTTGGTAAAGTACTCAGTGGTAGTGATAATGAAACTATGCCCTGTGAAGGACTTAGGCGTGATAGGCCCTATGATGTCTAGTCCCCATTGTTGAAAGGGCCATGTGATTTGTGTTGGGTGTAGGTCTGTAGGTACTACGTGTATGAGATTTTCCTATCTTTGGCATGTGTCACACATCTTGACTTTTGATAGGCAGTCATGCTCCATGTGGGGCTAGTAGTACCCTAGGCGTCTGATTTTTGTAGCCATGGCCCTAGGTGCTATGTGACCACCGCATAGCCCCTCATGCACTTCATTAACTACCTTCCATGCCTACTCCCCACCCATGCATGCTAGCAATATCCCATCATAGGAACGTCGGCACAGGGCATCATTTCCCATTAGCACGTATTGCTGGGCATGCTTACAAATTACATCTCTCTGGGTAGATGTCAATCCACCTGGGGGTTTTCCATGTTGTAGGTAAGTTTTAATGTTGTCATACCACTCCTAGGTATCTGTAGCACTGACAGAGGCCATGTGTTCCATCTATGTGTTAGGCTCTATGCACTCGATAATCGAAGTTGGTAGGTTTGCAAAGGAATGTGATAGAATGTTTAACACAAGTGTAGCTAAGGCATCTGCAATGGTGTTCTCATTACATGGCATGTGTTTCACATCTATGGCTACAAATTGCTTAAGTAGGGTTTTTGCCAAGTTGCAGTAGGGTTGCATGTACATAGCTTTGCAAGCGTAGACCTCGGTGATTTGATTCACAACAAATTGTGAATTTCCCCTGTAACGACGGAAAACATCGGTTGCTAGAAATACCGAGCGAAAAGTCCGTGTACATAGTTCCAACCTCAAATTCGTGTGAGGGCCATGCTGGAGAAGATGAATCTGAGGTTCCCTAAATGGTCTTGTCAATTAAACAGGGACTTAATTAGTAAAAATTTTGTAATAATTGGATGGCAAAATGGAGATTTTTATGAGGAGATATAATATTGTTAATCTCGAAGGTAATTGAAAATGATGTAAATGATTTAAAGAGATTGCAAAATCCATATAGATAGGACACAGGAGATTGGATTTATAGAGAGTGCAATCCCAAGATCTGAGATTTAACTTATGAAGAAAATATGTTGGGTACAATGATTATAGGTAGACTTCGGTTTAGATGAAGCACGTGCCAATAGCAAGAATGTTATTTGAAGATAAAGCAAGCAAAGGTTGATCTACCTTGTTCTAGCCAATCTAGGTGCAAGGAAGTTAGACCTGAAGTAGAGTATCCATTAGCTAGCTATTTCTAATCAAGGATTCTTGCCAATCACCTCTGATGTTCTTACGATCGTTGATCCTCTTTTGCTATCTTGTCAATCTTTGCCAAAAGTTGTCAACGATTTTCAATAAAAGAAAATCACTCATGGAGAAAATTTGTCAATCCCAGGAAATTTTTTGCCAACCTCTTGATCTTTATCAATTGGAATATTTATAAGGTTAGGATCAGGAGAAAAATATGCTTTAGATGATGTATGTCCTGAACCTACAAGATGCCGTTGACTTGGTGTGTTTGTGTTTGAAGCTTACAATTCCAGACTGCATTACGCTTTGAAGCGTAATGCGTCATAAACCACTCTNGACTGCATTACGCTTTGAAGCGTAATGCGTCATAAACCACTCTTGTTGGAGGTTTGGCTACAAACTATTCTTTGATTACACTACAATACGCTAGAGAGTGTATTGTGATGTATGAACTGTTGATGCTTGTATTATGCTATCTTTGTCATTTCTTGTATTACGCTGCGTCATGCTAGATTACGCTACTTAGTGTAATTCAGCATAAAATAGTGAACCTAAAAAAAATTGAAGCATTGTCACCGTGCTTCCTTTGGTTCCGATCAATTTTTTCTGGGTTTATTATGCTACACTGTGTAATGTAGCGTAATAGGCCCCTTAACCAAAAAACTTGCTGAAATGTGCAGCATGCTGCAGATCATTGCTTAAGCCTTGATATTTTACTGGGTTGTCGAGGTTTCAAATTTTTTCCATCTCTATTTTTGTGATGGACTACCTTCTCGCATTACGCTGTGTTATGTGACATTATGCTATGTTGCATAATGTGGCATAATATGCCAAACGTTAAGATTTTTGGAACACACAAAACCTGCAAAGTTGAAGGCTTGCCATCATGCACCCCTTGTCTTATTCTATCTTCTGGAGTTTATTTGCACTATGCTATGCAACGTGGCACAACCGACCCTTAACCAAAAATGGAACTTGTTGAGCCACACCTTGTCACAAATCCTTGCCTGAGTCACAAGATTCTGCTGAACCAATGAGGCCTCAAAATTTTCATAGTGTTTCAATGGCCCCTCTTTGTTGACGTTTAGAGGGCCTACCTAAAAGATGTTAAAAAATAATATGAAACACCAGAGAGGTAAAGGCACCAACAACGTCCATTGACAATTGCTCCAATGTCACTCTGTCAAACTTGGAAGTGCAAAGGTAGGGGGAAAGAGCATAGGAGGGATATTATACAAGTGAGAGGAGGAGGTTCGGGGAAGACTCAAGGATGTGAACATGAAACGTTTGCAAACAAGTCATTAGGCATCCTTTCATGAGTGTATTTGCGAGAAGTTACACTGCTACACTGCATATGAAGGGCTTGCATGGACGAGCTGTGTTACGCTCACATGGCCTGGATGAGTTGTTTTACATCCATTTTGCCAAGATTTTCCCATTTTTTAAATGTAAATTACATTCCACGAGGTGAGTTGAGTTACGCTAGTTCATGGACATGATGATGCAAAATAATTGACTAAATGTTCACATTTTGTACAAACGAAGAAGAGGGTAAAGGTGGTCATAAGGATAAGGGAAGGGGAAAGTGAAATAAGGTATCCAATGGAGGGAGAGGTACGGTTTGCACTCCCAAGTAGCCAGGCTAGTCTGAGCAGCCACTTTAGAACACCGTGACACCTCACCTTCTAACGAATGCATTCTCGATCAATGTTGTTGTAACAAGTAACTTGCAAAACATAATAGAGAGCATAGAGCAAAAGCAATCATCCTAATCTCTAGGGTGGAGGCTGTTGAAACAAGCATCATCCAAAGTAAAAAGGAGAGTGGAGGCCATGAAAGAGGGACCATAGCAAAGAGCAAGGGTTCCTATGTTGATGCTGTGGTTCATGCAGCTATCGTTGATAGCCAGATTCATCTTGCTCCATTGACTAGGCAAAGAACCAGTCAGGTGAACCTACTAAGCTAGAATTTGGTGACGGTGATGGGTGGAGGCTACTAAAACTATGGATGACCATAGTTTCTTTAAGGTCCCAAGAGGTGAAGTTGATCCCATGAGCTGCAACTAAAGAGTGGCTATTGTAGCAACATCTCCGAGGGATTAGTAGCATGCCTTTCGGCATATCCAAGGAATCAGTAGGATGCCAATGGGGTAGTGGCGTTGTGTCTGTTCCAACACCTTACCCATTCAATCTGGTAGAGATGCAGTGTAAGAGTGATCACGCTCACTTGCTTCATGGATTATCTATTGAAGGATTCCAGTTTTGAGTCCTGGTTGACTATTGTTGCTAGTTTTAAGTCTCAGTAGATTGTGGTCCCGTTTTAACATCTGGGCAGACTGAAACCTGCTAGTTTTACGTTGTAGCGGACGATGGAAGAGCTAGTTTATGGTCCCAGCAGACCATGTTGTGGGTCTCAGTTTTATGTCGTGACCTAGGGACAAGTCTATGCTAGTTTAGCATCTTAGCAAACGTATGCTTACCTTGCTAGTTTCACATCATGGCAGATGATCAAACACTTTTCTAGTTTAGCATCTTAGCGGACGCGTGCAAGAAATGCCAGTTTTACATCATAGAGGACATGTACAAATTTTCTAGTTTTACGTCATAGCGAACATGTACAAATTTTCCAATTTTATGTCATAGCAGATGTTTGTTACCTTGCGCTTGAGCTAAGTCAATGCTTAGATGTGGTACTACTTTAGATATACATGATTCACTGGGTTCAGTAGCTCATTGCCATCGATATCTGCTAACTTGAATGCTCCCTTTCCTTATGCATCAACAACCAAGAAAGGGCCTTTCCAGTTTGCAGAGAATTTTCCTACTGGTTCACAAATGGCCTTGAGAACTAAGTCTCCTTTCTTGATTGATCATTGATGCAGATTGTGCCAGTGCTTCTGTCTCTGTTTGTCCTAATATCTTTCGATGGTATCAAGCGTTTGGATGCTCTTCTCCTCCACTAAGTCTAAATCCACGATTCTAGACTCGTTGTGTTCAGTCTCATTTATAACCATGGAGAGGACCATCCACAATGAGGGAACCTATAATTCCAAGGGCAACACTACTTCAGATCCATAGACTAGGCTATAGGGTGTCCTGTCTATAGTTTTCCTACACATCGTACGATACATCCATAGCACGTAGAGGATTTTTTCATGCCATCATTTTTTGTTGTTGAGCATCTTCTTGAGTAGATTGATAATTACCTTATTTGTTTCTTCTGCTTGATCATTTTCTTACAGGTAATAGGATGAAGAAAAAGATTTCTTGATACCAAGGTTATCGCAAAAAGATTTGGTTTCTGTATTACTAAATTGTGGTCCATTGTCAGTCACAATAGTCATAGGAAGCCCAAATCTGGTTACTATATTTTCTAAGATGAAATGGAAAACATGTTGAGATGTAATCTTCCATAAGGGGATAGCCTCAACCCACTTTGTGAAATACTCAGTGGCGGTGATAATGGAGATATGTCCTACAGAAGATTTAGACACGATGGGACCTATGATATCTAGTCTCCATCATTGAAATGGCCAAGTAATCTGTGTAGTGTGTAACTCAGTTGGTGACACGTGTTTTAAGTTTGCATAACGCTAGCACGTGTCACATGTCTTGATCTTGGTAAGGTAGTCCTTTTCCATGTACGACCAATAGTATCCTAGGTATATGATTTTAGCAACCATGGCTCACGGGGCTACGTGTCCTCCACACAACCCCTCGTGAACTTCGCTAACTATTCATTGTTCTTGATCATTATTAACATAGGTTAGCAATACCCCATCAAAAGAGCATCTATAGAGAGTATTGTCTCTGATGATGATGTATTGCCTAGCACGCTTATGCAGTGCATCTTTTTGTGCATATGTTAGCTCGTGTGGTGGTTCGCCATGCAAAAGGTAAGTCTTAATGTTGTTGTACCATTATGGAATTCCTCCCATGTTTAATGAAGATATTTGCACTACTTGAATGATAGGGTCTATACATTCCATCATTAAAGTGGGCCAAGAGGCAAACAAATGTGGTGGCACGTTTAATGCCAGTGTGGCTAGTGCATTGGCTACAACATTTTCGTTACGCGGCACATGTTGGGCATCGATTGTTACAAATTGTTTCAGGAGAAATTTAGCCATATCATAGTAGTGCTGTAGATGCATAGGTTTGTAGGTGTAGACCCCTATGATTTGATTAATAACAAGCATCGAATCACCTCAAATTACCAGGTGTTGAACATTAAGTTCCCTGGCTGTCAACAATCCTCTAAGGAGCCCCTCATTCTCTGTCATGTTGTTCGTACAAGGGAAGGCTAGGTAGTAGGCCAATGGATGCACATCCTCAGGGGAGAGCATAATAACAGCGACAGCACTACCGCCTCTGGTAGTCGAAGCTTCATCAAAGTATCACGTCACTTCGAGGCCTATTGATATAGGGCTTAAACTATGTACATGCTCATCCAAAAATTCTGGCTCTATCGTAGCTTGATCGTTAATAGGCGATGTTGCAAGTTGGTCATCTATAGCTTGACCTTTAGTGTATGATTGGCCAACATAATGTAAGTCGAATTCACCTGTAATAGCTTTCCAATGAGCTATCCTACTACTCTCATACAAGCTGTTTGAGATAGCTCGCAAAACATTGTTTTTGCAAATTATGTTGACCTAGCTATAGAAAAGATAGTGTCTACATTTCTTGAGTGCGAAAACCAATGCCAAATAGTTACGCTCCACTTCATTGTACCTCGTTTCGTATGCAAATAAAGCATGAATTAGATAATAGATAGGGGCTTTTGACCTGTCGTTCCTTTTTTGGCAAAGTAACACAACTATAGACATGTCTGAGTTTGCCAGATAAATATAAAAAGGCTGATCCCTTTGTGGAGGAAAAATCATTGATAAGTGTTGCAGCTCCTTCTTCAAGTTATTAAATGCACACTGGCAGTCATTGGTCAATTCAAAATTAACACCCTTCTTAAGGAGATTTTGCATGTGATGTAATTTATTTGTTAACTTCAAAATGAACTGCCTGATAAATTGTAGTCTGACCTACAACCCACGTAGTTCCTTGAGGTTTGTAGGTGGTGTTAAATCAATGATGGATTTAACCTTGTCAAGGTCGACTCGGATGCCAGTCTATGATACCAAAAACCCCAACATGCATCTAGTTTTGACTCCGAATACACATTTCTTTAGGTTCAGCCATAGGTCATACTTGAGACATTGTCTAAGGACTAACTCCATATCTTCTGAATAATCTTCCAACTTTATAGACTTGATAGCTATGTCATCTACGTAGTCATTCAATCTCCCTAAGAGGTAATCACTAAAGATGTATGTCATGGCTCATTGATACGTCGCTCCAACATTTTTTAGCCCAAAAGGAATCATAGTATAAGAGAAAGTCCCCCAGGGCATCATGAATGTTGTGGTCAATTGATGCTCCAGGTTAATACGAATTTGATTATAACCTGAAAAACCATCCATAAAGGATAAAGCGCACGACTAGCTGTTGTATCGATTAATTGGTCAATACTTGGTAACGGGAAATTATCCTTAATTTTGACCTTATTCGGATCCCGAAAGTCTATGTAGATGTGTATTCCTCCCATTTTCTTAGAGACAACTACGATGTTGGACACCCAGTCTGAGTAATCGATCGTGCAAATAAAACCAGCCTGATATAGCTTAGTGATTTCATTATGCACTACTAGTGTGATTTTTGGCTTAATATTCCATGCCTTCTGTCTAATTGCTTTGATGCGTAGGTCTAAAATTATGTTATGCTGTATCAATCTTGGGTCTAATCCAGGCATGTCTTTGTACGACCACGCGAATACAGCAGCATTATTTTGGAGCACTTGCATTATGCCACTCTGCATCTATTGGTCCAGGAGGGAACTAACCCTAAGATTTTTTCTTTCGCCTTTGTACATAACCACAGGGACCTCGTTGAGAGGGTCCTTGGTCACATAACCAGCTTCTAGGTCTAGAGTTCGAGCCAGATGTTCTAGCCAGTCTGGGGATATTTTTTGTGTTGCTATGATTGCATCACAAAGGGAAGGGTTTGTTCCTATTAGCATGTGATTTAGCTATCTAATGGTCTCTCCATATGGGCCTTTTAAGGCTAGGGGTGCGGATAAAGCTGCATCCATTTGCAAGTTGCCCTGCAAAACTGTCAAAAATGGAAGTTACATTATTTTTTTTGCTGATCTGTTAAAATGATAAGAGTTTATTTTTCTTTGCGTTAGAGTTACGTATTAGAGAAGCTTTCAATTTAAAGTCTTGGTGGACCGTTACAAATATGCACAGTTTATGAGAAAATGGTGAGCCAGGCTTCCTAGATGCTAGCGTGTGACTTTTGTAAAGTAAGATGAAAGATGTAATCATGGTGTGTCTAGCATGTCAGAATAATTGAATTTGAATTTTTGTATAGATCGTAGTTAATGTGGCCGAATTACGAGGTGATAACCTATGCATTAGTTTAGGATCATTTCAGATTGTAATTCATACGATATCTATGAAATTAATGCCTCAATCTTCACATTTCATGTCATGCTGAAACTGGCATTTCAGGAAAGTTCTGCATCGATTGGGCAAAAAATTATTTAGTTTCAAACATTTCATTTATAAACCAGTGGTTCATGCTCAAAATAGCCCATAAATATTGCGAGTTTGAATCTAGCTACAACAGAAAGGGTGTAGAAGCAAGCGTAAACAGATGATTTTGCAAAGATTTCTTCAATTGGAACTATGGAACCAAAGATCAGAGGAAAGAATGCCAAATTGGAAAATATTGACAAAGTGTAGGAGAGTTTACAGCGAGCCTCGTAGGCCAGAGTCTAGACTTGAGAGGTTAATCCACTTAATTGGTAAGTCGCCTTTCATCCTCTTGCACTATTGTTATCTTTATTGCAGCATCATGGTCGTATCTATTTTGAATGTGTATGTTGTGTCAAGAATTAATATCTATTTACGTGGACTGAGCTATTGTAGTTTGTTATATTACCCTTGTCCTCACTATTGGACACAGACTTTGTGTTGTCACGAGGGTTTGGGTAACATTGAGTAATACTATGCAGATGTAATGTATAACCGAAAAAGTCTAGGTATTGTAACCATGTATAGCATAATCAGGGTTCTATTTTTTTCCTTTTCTTGCCTGTAATAGTTGCATGTTACGCTGGAGTAATACGCATTGTTGCTTTCATTTCCATTATTAGGGACAAACCTTGAGCTGTTGCAAGGGTTTAGGCGATTTTGGCCATGCATCTCTAGTATAATCTGTAATCTTCTGGGAATCAAGAGAACCCTAATGTCACATGATGAACCTTTATTTCTAAATGGTTTGTCTAATAGTAATGTGTTTCTTATTGTACAGTATTCTGCTAAAGCCCATCCTAATCATTTTGGATATTGTGGGCATTCTATGCTGCTTACATAGTCCCGTGGCCAATGTTCCTTCTCCTCATGCTCATATAAAGGAGGAGGCGGTATGGTTCCGAAGGGGCACATGGGAGTTCTTGCAATTTTTGCTTCATAATTTTAGTGTAATCGTCTGGTCACATCTACCAGGCGATGTAGCTGCTTCTATTTTAGAGACGCTACTAGTTGGGTTGACATAGAGCATCTTGACATTCTTGATAGATGACACTATTGAAACTATGGGATTGCAAGACAGTGAACAAAGCATTAAAGGTTTGAGGCGTTTGAGCTGGATCTGGGAGATGCCCAAGTTTAACTGTTATCACGCCTACAACACTTTGTTCATGGCCCGTCATGTCACAACCTACTTCCAGAATCCACCTGGCATTGTGTATTATGCAGGTGGGTAATTTGTTTTTGTTTTTTTTCGCGATGTTGAAATATGCTAACTACTATTTAAATTTTCATTGAGAGTAAAGAATTTGACTATCTTCTATGATGTAGATTCTTCATCAATGATAGTGGTCTCCTGGGTGATAATGATACATTCTCTTTGACCAAAAGGACCATAAGGAAATTTACTTCCATCAGCAATGTGTGGGCTAGTGTCATGGGACAACTGACCTTTGAAATCCTAGAGTATCCTACTCACTATGTTGAATTCTTTACCAGGTGTAAAAAACTCAGATGGCTAGATAAGGAGTGAAATTTGGATCCTCCCCTCACCATCGCAGACGTGCAAAGGAAAATCCCTCCGTTTTCTTTGCCATTCGGGCCTGGTAAACTTTATTATGATGATCAATTGTATAATATTATTAGCTGAAAATGATGTATAAAGTTGTCTTATTTTTGTTATATTTCCTTAATTGTTGTTTTATGTTGATAGTCAGGGAATCACGGGAAATTACGATTATGGCCTTCGGTCACAAGGCAAACAATCTCTTCTTCTATTATGGTGATATAAATGACACACAACACTGGTTTGGCCATAGAGCAACCCCAGTTGTATTAACCAATAACCTTTGGGAGGCTAGACTAATGGACCTATTTTTTGGCCATAACCCCCAATGTCTCTGCAGGTGAAATGTTGACTCTAGTCAACTCCTTTAGTGAAGAAGTTGAGCATCTTTGCATACGTGTGCATAATGTGCATGTGAATTTTGATATCGAGGCTCAACTATTCACCGATCTCTTTAGCGTCCCCTCCGATGGCCTTCCTATAGAGGAAAAGTTGAAGAGGAGTTCCAAGTACCAGCCTAAGATAGAGGAGTCACTAGTGATTAAGAAAGAGGTTAAGGGAATCCTTGCTGACAAGATTCAACTAGAGGTTGCCAATACTATTTACCCCCTTTTTCAAGCCCAAGACTTCCCCAAGACACTCTCCCAAGGAAGATTCCTCACCATAGAACATGCCTAGATTATGCGAGAGGTTATGGAGGAAGGGACGCAGTTCAATTGGGCCAGCTATTTTGTTGAAGCTTGAGTGTTGAAATGGTCAGGCTTCGCAAGAAGCTTGAGTCCTATTTCAATGTGCATTTTTCCTTCTTCATAGCTTGCTTCTGGCATTTTGCCAAATTTCTAGTAGTCCAAAGGAATGGGATCTAGGTTCAGTAAGACTATAGCCAGATTTCTAAATTGTGGATTTTGCATGTTTTCCGCACTACTCGGTCGCAAGACCCTCCTGAAGGAATCAAGGAGTCATTTTTAGTAACAACTAAAAATATGGTAGTGCCTTGAACATGGAGTCAAGATAGCGTGGGTGGGGCACTCCCCTCTTACACTAGCTATGTGTCGAGGGGGAAGTGCTTGGTGGCTGAAATAGTGGATTCATCGGTGCAATGGAAGAAGCCTCATTTAACCGAGGAGCCTATCGAGCCAGTAGGTGGTGTGGGGAAGAATATGCAGGTTAGATTTCAGAAGAGTAATCCTCCAGCTGGTAAGTAGAGAAATGTGTTAATGGTTATGGTTATGTTGCGTATAGACACTGTTACGTTGCGTAATGTTTATTGAGCAAGAGTGAAATCTTGTGTTAACTAACGATGTTATGTGATAGCGAAGGAGAAGGTTGTGGAATGGTTGACCCCTGAAATAGGGGCTATAGTTTTGCAGCATGGAGAAGGGGCCCCAGTCTTGGAAGAAGAGACCCTAGTCAATAAGGCAAGTGACGCATAGGTTCCTATGTGTGAAAAGGAAGTAGCAGTGGAGGATGTCCAAGTCCTTTCAGCTGGGACTGGAAAAGGTAAGTGATTTATTGCTTGGTGAGTTTAACTTTCATAGCATACTAGACTTTAGACAATTGCTTCTAGAGGTTTTACTAGTCATCGTAACATCTCAGTTATTCCTTTATATGTAATTTATTCTACGTAATAGGTGATTAGGGCGTACACTTATCAACAGTGACGACCTGATCTTGGGGAGAATTTTTTGATAAATTTGCCTTTATGGAAGGCATCGTCAACGATATGATCGGTCACTTAGAGTGAATCGATCTTGAAGCCAGTACGTTACAATCATTACGTAGGGGTTATTCCATTATGACATTACACTACCTAATTATGCCTAACTTCCATTTTATGTTATTAGGAGCTTACCTTAGATGGGATCTGTCAGAGCCTATTGACTTAGACACCACCGAACCTCCATTAGAAGAAACCATCGTGCCATGTAACATTTATGATGAGATGTGTAAATGTGTAGTACGCTCGACTTTCTCCTTATGGGAATGCCAAAACGTGAATGAAGATCTTTGGAAGAGAGTACAAAGGTCAGAGAAGGAGAAGGTGACTGTAAGTGACGAGGTTGGGGATTTGAGGTCACGGAATGAATTCCTGTAGGCCCAGGGAACAAACAACGAGGACTGGTGGACAACTATTGTGGACTATGCCCGTTATTGGATGGTCGTCAAGAATAGTGTCCATACTAGCCTAGAACTAGTTGAGCAACGAATGTAGATGGATCTCCTAGCTCAGAAAAATCAAGACTACAAGGAATTTAGTGTGAGTGTCCAAGAATGGGGGCAGATGCAGAAAGACCATAAATATTTCTATAAGTGGAAAAGCGCTGCCTACCATCAATATTATAGGGATTCTGTCATTAAGGCTTAGTCCCTTTGACTATTCCTCGACGTCATTGGTGCTTCCAGAGCATTTGAGAAGTTTTAGGAGCAAGTGATGGTAAGTGCCTCTCTAGAAAGGGAAATGACTCTTCCTGGGGGGAAGACTACCATCCCTTCCTTCTTCCCTAAACCATCCTGATGGACTCCTTTGGAGAAGGGGAAGGTCAAGGCCAGAGCTAATCTAGGAGAAGGGGTTTGCTCTGAGCTTACTGAGGATGAGATTATGCAACATTTGTGGGTTGGCCTAGAAAAAATCCCTTTTACTACCAATGCAGGACCATCATAGGTAAGTCGTAGTATTATTTTGTTTTTGTCATACCTAGTTTTGATGGTGATGTTAATATGCATGTCATGTCTAATCGTAGGAACGACCTGAGGAGGATCCTCAGTAGGATGAACATAACGAAGGTGACGGTCCTCACGAAGAGGGTCTACACAAAGTAGAGCGTAATGAAGATGGTCAATGCCATGGTGAGCAACCCCATGTGGAAGAGCCTTGCAATGAGGGCTACCTTCACTAAGAGATGCCTTATGAAAAGGGTGGCCCCTATTAGGATGATTTGCTCAAAGTAGAGGTGGAGCTGGGAGATATGGGAGACAGTGGTGATAAGGGAGATGCATAGTGTGGCTATATTAGTCACAGTTTTATTGTGATGGAATGGAACAAGAGAAAATATTTTGTTTTAACGTATTTAATGCAAATTTTTTCTTGAGTTTAATGTTATTTTTTTGTTTTCATTTGTGTAAAGCATAAATGGAATTATAGGTTTTGGCGCTATGACAAGCTGCAGCTAGTTTAAGCGTGCAGCAAAAAATGGAGTTACTAGTTTAAAGCCATTGTAGGCCACTAAATAATTCAAGTGTAAAGAATAAATGAAATTGTTAGTTTAAGGTCATTTCAGGCCCTTGCTAGTTTTAGGCCATTTCGGGCCTTTGCTAGTTTTAGGCCATTTCGGGCCTTTGCTAATTTTAGATGAGGGTAAGAGTAACAAAGGTAGATTGTGGAAGCGTAAAGATAAACATAAGCATAATGGGAATAGCTAGTGGGGAAGCATAAATATATGTGTAAATGTAATGAGTATTTGTAAAGCATAAATAGGACAGTTGGTGGAAAAGTGCGCATAAACTACATGACAGTTAGACAACCTGGTTTATCTACTAACTCTGTAGTTGTTTCTTAATTGCTTTTATCTTTGGTGACGCATAAGGATGGGGAGATTTATGACCCTGTTCCTTCATGCCATAATCATCCTCTTGGAATGGTAGTTCAGCCCAAATTAAGAACCCTGTTTTGTTTCTATGTTATTGACAGCCCGAGGGGTCATTTCATCACCGTGGATGACCACTTCCCCTCCTACGTAGGGTAGATGGATCTCCTGATGGATAGGTAATGAAACTACCCTCAGTTGAGCTAACCAAAACCTCCCCAAAATCAAGTTNAGTTAATGAAACTACCCTCAGTTGAGCTAACCAAAACCTCCCCAAAATCAAGTTGAAGCCAGGAATCTCCTCGACGACAATAAACGGTGCGACTGTGGCGAATTGGTCCCTTGCCACAAAGTTGATGTGCACTATCCCTTTAACTTGCACTCGTGTCCCATTGAATGACTTTAGACACGACGTTGCTGTAGGAATGATCTGATTGATTAGGCCTAGTTTATCCACTATGGGATATGGGATGACATCAGTGGCCATCTCGTCATCTACATGTACTCTCTGGATTTGATGCTGGCCAACCCAGATGATGATGAACCTGGGGGCCATTGTCACCTAACCCTTTTCTAGGTCATCCTTAATGGATTCATCATGAAAGGTCAATAGGGTAGGCCCAAGTTTTTCAGTAGTGAGGAAAAGCATGATGGAATGAATTGCTTCTTCATCCACTGGCAAGCTCTCATCCACAGGTATGGACGTTAGCATATGAACCATGGCTTCACGATGTTTTTGTGATGTCATGAGTAAGTCATAAAGGCTCAATGTTGTATTTTTTGTTTTAGAGCCTGTTTGACTTATGTAAAGGCATCGAGGAGATCCCGTCCATGATCTAGCTACTTGTCACCCTTTTCCTCTTCCATTCATCCTAAGAGATGAATTTCTCAGGGAAGAGTGACATTTGGTTAAGGGCTATGTTTTTTTAGGCTAGAAGGAGATGGTTGCATTTGTGTAACTTTGTCCTTTTTAGAAAGTGTGGCCAAGGGCACAAAAGCAAGTTTTTTAGGCTTGGGAAACCCCAGCATAAGATGGTCTTTGGTTGTATTAGTTTTCATACCCACTTCTCTTTTTTTGTTAAGTTGGAATTAGGGGGTTGACTTGGAAATTTATCCCTACATAGGAGGGGCAGCTAATGGTTTTGGAACCTTGATTATAAAGGGTTCCTTAGGTGTAGGTGTGAGTTGGACCGCGGCTTTACCGACAGCGGGCAGTTGAGCAGTGGTTTGAGAAGGGGCTCGGAGGATAAAAGTTTGCCTTGGAGCACCACTCATTGATGGTAATGGACTTGATGTTTGGGGTGAGTGAGGGTGCACTCGTAACACAAAGGGCTACTTTGGCTATGCCTAACCATCACCCTTTGCACCTATCATGTTGATAGTGTACGCTACGTTATTTACATTTAACGGGTCTCAATACACATGCATGGCTTGGTTTTTTGGTCGTGCCAAACTACTACTATCTAAGATCAAGTCATCTTGATCGATCATATATTGAAGGTCATATTTCAATGCTCAGTAGTAATCTGTGTCATGACCACAGAATTGATGATAGTCACAAAACTGGTCCATCCTAAAGTTTTTGGGAATTGGTGGTTCGTTAGGTTGGGCCAAGGAGGGGTTCTTACGCAACTCACAATGGTTCCTATGGTGTTTCAGAGCTTCCTTGGACACCGTCTTGTGTCGGATATGGCTAGTTCTAAATAATTTTTTCAGGAGTTTTGAAGGCTTTACAGGTAGGGTCACATAATTTGAGCGATCCTTACGCTCAAATTTAGGCCTTAGTTGTGGAGGTGCTTCAGGGGCAGAAGGATTTTCTTGATTGGTGCTGTTTAAGTTAGTTTTTAGCTCAGTAGGCTTCGTAGATGTTTTCTTGTTATTATTTTTCTTCTTGGCCCCCTCAACAACTACCGCTACTATCATTGTCATAGCTTTGCCTTTGTCCTTACCCTTGCTATGCGCATTTTTGTAGACCACATACACTAGATCTTTGCTAGCCTCTACCACATCTTAGATGCTCTTAGTATGAGCAAAGGCTTGGCTGAGGGAGCGGGGAACAAGGTAGTATAGCTTAGACTTGATAAATTCATTAACCTCCCCCTTGAAGATTGCCAATAGATGGGCCTCCGCGATGGGTTCGCAGATTTCATTCAAAGTGATGCTCCACCGCTATATAAACTTTTGAACTGACTTGAGCGGGTCTTTCTTGACTCCCATGAGTTGGTCCAACGTGAATTCTGGCTTCAGGTTGTACTTGAAACAAGTCACAAATTGAGTTAGCAGCTCCTCCAAAGTTGAAATGGAAGCATGTGGGAGTGCTCGATACTAGTCTATAGCTTTACCCATTAAGGAAATAGCAAAGACACAGATGATAGTATGTGGCCATTTTTGCAATAGCAATGATTCTGACCTAAAAGTAACTAAATGGGCATTGGAATTGCCTTCCCCATTGTATTTCATAAAATGGGGGAGTGGCATCCCAGGAGGTAACGATAGAATAGGCACTACCAGACTAATAAGATCATCATGGTAAAAATCCATGAATTATACTATGTCAGAACCAGAAGCCTTGAGGTGTTTAACTTCCTTCGTAAGGGTCTGAATAAGCTGGAAGGCTTGATCTAGACTCATGGGTGGAGAGGTCATTCGTGGAGTGACAAGAGTATCCATGCTGGGTGGTGGAATAGGGATGGTCACTGCTGGCTATACCATTGGATATGTTGTTTGTGTGGCTAGGGGCACAAACAATGATCCTATAATGGGGTTTAGTGCCCACAAGACCTGGCTTTGATGAAGGGGGAGATGGGACATTTGCGCAGGATGCACAATAAGAGGCATGTTAGGAATCCACCATGCCATAGTGGCGGGCCCTATCATGTGAGTCGGGATGAAGGTGAGTGTTGTAGGTAATTGTAAAGTAGGTATTGTGTGTACATGCAGTGACATGGGTGTAGGTGCACGATGAGATGGATTAGGTAATTGCACCTGCTGAGGAATGATTTGTAATGGACTGTCGCCTAGAAGGATAGTTGGAGAGAGAAAATGTAGGTGTGGCAAGTGTGGGACTCGATTAGTATTAGATAATGTCAAGGGCATGATAACCATGAATAACGAATTTACGCGGGATGTCATGGTGGGAGGGGCCATGGTGAAATCAACATGGCTGCCTCCCTCAGAGTGGGAGTCTAGATCGTCTTGGCCATCATGAAGCATTTCATCGCGGAACAACTCCTCTCGTTGTCCTGTCGATGTCTTAGCCATCATCATTTGATCTAGGATCCACTTTTGTTGAACTGTTAGGGGTATAGTGATGTTATGTGAAGGAATAAATTCCTTCCCATTGCAATACATGAACTCATATTCTCACTTTTCTTCAAGTTCTTATGGATACACGGGCAGGTTTGCTACTAGTTTAGCACAGAGGAAATTGTATTTTTCCCTACACTGAGCGTATCCCTCAGGCTCTTTGTTTTGAAGCCTGAGGGAGTGGCGTGGTCGCACTGGACTAATTGGCAGCTCGACCATAGGAGGCATAACTTGCATGGTCCAACGATTCTCGAGGTTGGCAGTGTCAACAGTAGTAGTTCATGTAGCCATTCTCTATGTGGTTTGGAAGTAATGACAATAAGGATAAAGATTACAAGGGAAAAGGAAAACTAAGGTAATAATTGGGGCTTTCTATCTTGTAGGATTCCAAAGGAATCGTCGAAGCGACCGATCTGCATCACACAATCTCGTAAACAACCATGGAGATCTTACGTTTACGTCAACTGACAATGGATACAGACAGCTTACAAGACTACCTATAAACTATGGATCGGAGGTTTAGGCCCTCCTTCTAGTGCCAAAAACCTGTAACGATAGAAAACGTCAGTCATTGGAAATACCGAGCGGAAGTTTGTGTACACAGTTCAAACCCCAGATCTGTGTGAGGGCCATGCTGGAGAAGATGAATCCAAGGTGCCCTAAACTATCTTGTTGATTGGATAGGGAATTATTTAATCAGTAAAAATTTTGTAATAATTGGATGGAAAAATGGTGATTTTTATGAGGAGATATAATATCATTAATCTCGAAGGTAATTGGAAATGATGTAAATGATTTAAAGCGATTGCAAAATCTGTATAGATAGGACATAGGAGATCAGATACATAGAGAGTGCAATCCCAAGATCTAAGATTTAACTTATGAACAAAATATGTTGGGTACAATGATTACAGGTAGACTTCGGTTTAGACAAAGCATGTGCCAACAACAATAAATTTATTTGAAGATAAAGCAAGCAAAGGTCGATCTACCTTGTTCTAGCCAATATGGGTGCAAGGAAGTCAGACCTAAAGTAGAGTATCCATTAGCCAGCTATTTCTAATCAAGGATTCTTGCCAATCACCTCCAATGTTCTTACGATCGCTGATCCTTTTTTTCTCTCTTGTCAATATTTGCCAAAAGTTATCAATGATTGCCAATGAAAGAAAATCACTCATGGAGAAAATTTGTGAATCCTAGGAAAGTTTTTGCCAACCTCTTGATCTTTTTCAACTAGAATATTTATAAGGTTAGGGTAAGGGGAAAAACATAGTTTAGCTGACATGTGTCCTGAACGTACAAGATGTCGTTGACTTGGTGTGTTTGTGTTTGAAGCTTGCGGCACCATGCTACATTATGCTCTGAAGCGTAATGCATTGTAAACCACTCTTGTTGGAGCTTTGGCAACAAACTGTTCTTTGATTATGCTACAATATGCTAGAGAGTGTACTGTGATGTATGAACTATTGATGCTTGTATTGTGCTATCTCTGTCATTGCTTGTATTATGTTGCATCATGCTAGATTACACTGCTTAGGGTAATTCAGCATAAAATAACGAACCTGCAAAAAATTGAAGCATTGTCGATGCACTTCCTTTGGTTCTAATCAATCCTTCTAGGGTTTATTATGCTACAATATGTAATGTAGTGTAATAGGCCCCTTAACTGAAAAACTTGCTGAAATATGCGGCATGCTGGAGATCGTTGCTTAAGCCTTGAGATTTTGCTGGACCATCGAGGTCTCAAATTTTTGCCATCTCTATTGTTGTGATGGACTTCCTTTTGGCATTACACTGTGTTATGCGATGTTATGCTATGTTGTGTAATGCAGTGTAATATGCCAAAAGTTAAGATTTTTGGAACATAGAAAACTTGCAAAGTTGAAGGCTTACCGTCGTGCACCCCTTGTCTTGTTTTAACTTCTGGAGTTTATTTGCACTGTGCTATGTAGCGTGGCACAACCAGACCTTAACTAAAAAGGGAACTTGTTAAGTTGCACCTTATCACAAATCCTTTCCTGAGTCGCAAGATTCTGCTGAACCGTTGAGGCATCGAAATTTTCATGGTGTTTCATCCCCAGATTGCCAGGTTTTATATACGCAATGCTCTGGTAGTTAAGAGGTCTTTGAGTAACCCCTCATACTCTACCACATTTTTGGTGTAAGGGAATGTAAAATGATAAGTGGATGGATGGATTTCCTTAGAGGAAAATGTAATAATAGTAGTGGCGCTACCCCCTCGTGCGATTAATGCATCGTCAAAGTGCAAAGTGGCTTCGAAATGCGATGGGAAAACATTGAGGTTGCTAACGTGATCATCTGGGAATTTGGGGTCTATGGTGGCCTAGTCATCCATGGGTGAGGCCGTGAGTTGGGTTGCTATGGCTTGACCCTTCTTTGACAATTGACATACATAGTGTAAATCGAACTCCGTGGTTATTACCTTCCAACAGGCTATTCTACTACTTTCATATAGGTTGTTAGTTATAGCATGAAGTATATCGCTTTTGCTAATGATGTTGGTTGTACTACAAAATAGGTAATGCCTCCACCTTTTTAGTGCGAATACTAAGGCAAGGCAATTCATCTCCACTTTGTTGTATTTTGCCTCGTGTGCTATTAGTGTGTGACTTAACTAATACACTAGTATCTCAGAACCGTCATTTTGCTTTTGACATAGCAGTGCCACAACAGAGGTGTCGAAGGTGGCAAGGCAGATGAAGAAGGGTTTGTCCCTTCATGGAAGATGCACAGTTGGGAGGTGTGAAAGCTTCTTCTTTAGGTCGTCGAAGGCCTACTAACACTGGGTTGTCCACTTAAAGTTAACTCCTTTCTTTAGAAGATGTTGCATGGGGTGTAACTTGTTGGTCAACCTTGCTATGAACCTTTGAATGAACTGTACTATACCCTACAAACCACGTAGCTCCTTAAGGTTTGTGGTAGGTGCCTAGTTGATGATGGCCTTAACTTTGTTAAGGTCCACTCGTATTCTGGCCTCCAATACTACGAACCCTAACATGCATCCAGTTTTCACCCCGAAGACACACTTCTTAGGATTAATATGCAAGTTGTGTATTTGGCAACACTTAAGGACTACTCCTAGATCGTGTGGGTGATTGGCTACCTCCTTGAACTTGACTGCTATATCATCCATGTAGTCATTTAATGTTTCTAGGATATAGTCACTAAAGATATAGGTCATGGCTCGTTGGTAGGTTGCTCCAGCATTCTTGAGCCCAAAGGGCATCATGATGTAGCAGAAGATACCCCATGGGGTCATGAAGGTTGTTGATAGCTGGTGCTCTAGGTTAATGTAAATTTGGTTATATCTAGAGAAATCATCCATGAAGGATAGTAGAGCATGACCAGCTGTGGTGTTGATGAACTGATCGATGCTTGGAAGTAGGAAGTTGTCCTTGATCGTTGCCTTGTTCAAGTCTCAGAAGTTTATATAGATTCATATTCCTCCCATTTTCTTCAAAACCACAATGATGTTGGACACCCACTCTAAGTAGTCAATAGCACAGATGAAACTAGCTTGGTATAGCTTGGTGATTTTATCCCTCACAGATAGTGTAATTTTTAGCTTAACTTTGTGAGCCTTTTGCTTGACTAACTTCATGCATGAGTCTAGGACAATGTTGTGCTGAATTAGCCGCAAATCTAGACCTAGCATGTCATTGTACGACCATGCAAAGGCATTGATGTTGTCTTGCAGAATCTTGGCTACATTGTTATGCATTTGTGCATCTAGGAAGGAGCTAAGTTTTAATGTTTTTATCTCCCCCTTAGATGTGGTTATAGGTGTCTCGCGAGAGGGTCCTCAGTCACATCCTTGGCCTCTAAGTCTAGGGCTTTGACTAGATGCTTGGGCCAGTCTGGGGATGCTTCTAAGGCTGCTATGGTCCTAGCTTTGGTCGATCCCTAGTTAATCATGTTAATGTTCAACTATCTTGCGAGCTTGCCCTATGGACCTGCTAACATTAAGATCATGGAGAGGTCATGATGGATTTCAATCTCTTGCTTGACCCGCCAACATGAGATAAAAGCCTAGTTAAGAGGCATCTGTTGGTAGAGATTGTGTATAATGAAAATTTGCAATGTAGCGACGAGATGCAACTTGTGATGTGTGACAATGTAAAGATTAAAAGTTTGCTAGTTTAACGTCATGGAAGATCGGCAAGGCATGACAATGCAGAACCGCTAAAGGTTGTAAAACTTTCAACGTAAAAGTGTGAAGCTATGAAATCGTCAATATGCAAATGCCAAACTGCTAGTTTAGTGTCATTTCGGACTGCCAAATTGTAACATGTAAAATTTTAACATGTAGAATGATAATATGCGAAACAGGAAGTTTCAGGTACAAGAAATGAAAAACTGTTAAGACGAAAATGCGGATTGTTAACACAAAACTACTAGAAATTGTGACACTGCCAATGTGGAAGTGCAAAATTATGGGAAGATGCGAAATCACCCATGTAAGAGTGTGAAATTGTAGACTACAAATGTAACAGGTCAAAACTACTATTTTAGGATCTTTTTGGACCATTAGAGGTGCAACTATGCTAGGATTTCTAGTTTAAGGTCTTTTCAGACCTATAACAAAAAAATATATATTTTCTTTGTTTTTGGGAAAGCAAAAACTTAGCTGACTTGAAGCGTGTTGAGGCTTTAATGCTAACAATGCTATGATGTCATGGTGAGCATGCTACGCTGTACGACACGATCCACATTAATTGGGAAGAGAGGATAGTAAGTTTCCCCATCTTGCCATCACAACCATAAATAGGGGTTAAACCCTGGTAATTTTTCCATTCTCCATTGTAAGAGCACAAATCCCACATCGAAGCACAAGGCGATTTCGGAGCATGAAGCAATTGTGTTAACAACTAGCAAGGAGAGTTTTTTATAGTGAAGAGGGTAAATATGCGAGTAGGACAATGGCTCCTAAGAGGGAACACACTCATATGGTGCTTGCAAAGGTTTAGGAGGTGAAGAAAACCCTAGGGCACACAACACAATCCCACGTTGCGGTGTAGAAGAGAACACCTTTGACCCAGTAGGTTACGCTCCCTCTACTTTTTCTTGTTTTTTTGTTTTCTGTTATTCTCTACTTTTATTTTGCATCCTATTCATTTAGCATCCATTCTTGGATACCTATGTTTTCTGTTGTCGCATCATTTTTCCCTTGCATCGCTGTCGTGGCCGTTTCGACCGTGAAAGATGCATAAACGTTATGTCATAGTTGCATGCAAGGTTACTTAAACCTCCACTGCCACGGTTGTCATAATCGTGGGGGCTCAGGCAGTTTAAGTTGCTTGACCTTCAAATGTCATAACATAGAACCCTTATGAGGGCTAGTCCATGTGTGATGCGATAGTGTGAAACATGTTTCTCTAGGGCATGTTGTTAATTGTTCTATTGCTATACTAGGCTATTTGCATGTTCTTGCTATGCTAGGCTTTCACGCTTTTGCTATGCTATGTGCAAGAAGAGGGTTATGCTATGCTGTATGCATAGACTGCTAGGCGTTGCTACATTACATGTGTATTGCACTTATATATGATGCTAACATTTGCTGATTATGTTGTGCAAGGTGGGATTAAGGCCTAGGTTGATTGTTTTGAAAGTTAGAGGGGTCCTGTGTCATGTGAGTAGACCTGTGGCTAATGCTCCTCCTCCCTAGATATGTATGGAAGAGTGAGTGATCTAGTTCAGGCCAGGGGCACATGACTTCCTACGATTCATCCTTGACCACTTCAGTGTAATATTTTGGTCCTCCCTAGAGGAGGGGGAGGTAGTCGGCATAACAGAAGTCATTTTTCTTGGGGCAAGCTGAGGCATTTTGAGGTTTCTAACCCATGGGGCAATCATAGGTGGGCAAGGGAAAAGATCTAGTTAGCGCCCAATAGGGTTAAGGAGCTTGGCATGGACCTAAGAGATGATCGAGTATAAGTGCTACCACTATTTGAACACATTGTTCCTTGCATACTTTATGACGACATTCTTCCAGAACCCTCAAGGAACTATCTACTTTGCCAGCGAGTGAGCTTTGCAACCTTGTTCTGCTATGTTTGTGTGACATTGATCATAGTGGCCTAATGTTAAAAATATGTGTTTGGTACCAAGTTCTTCCTCAATTATGTTGGTGTTCATGACCTATCGGATCTACTGGCCATAGCACAACTAGCCCTATAGGAGTTCTCATCTACTGAGAACTTGCGAGCGGGTGTCATTTGCAATGTGGGATTGAATATCACACCTACCTAGATGTATATTTCCCCCTCTATAATTAGTGCAAGGGGTAGGGCTGATTGGATGAGGAGTGGGCAAAGCCCTTCAAATCGGTCACAATTGAACAAGTTTTGGTTGAACTCTCACAGTTCCCACTGCCATACCGACATGGTCAGTCAAGCAGTAAGTGCCACTTGTTTAAATGTCTTGCAATTTTTGAATCTCCTACATTTTTGTGCTAAACATTTTATGAACCTATTGTAGGGGAAAGAAAGCCTTAGGAGGTGATAGTGGTGACTATCGAGACATAGGGGGTGAATTTATACTTCAATTATGGGGAAGTAGATATGAGCCAACGTTGGCTAAATGGCAGGGCTTTGGATTCCCTAGTCCAGAACATTGAAAATTTTGGGCTTATGGATCTATTCCTAACCTTGAATCTGAACGTTCCTATGGTCGTTATGCTCACCCTAGTCTAATCCTTTTCTAACAATATGAGCCACTTTTTCTTACATATGCATGGCATGTAGGTGGTCATTGACATAAATGACCAACTGTTCGTGGATCTATTCGGTGTCCCCACCGAAGGCATTCTAATATGCTCAAAATCCAAGATGGATTTAACCCTTTAGAAGAAGGACCTCTAGGAGTGGCTAGGGCTTACCAAGGAGTACAAGAGGCTCCCTATGAAGAAGCTTAAATACAGGCCCACCAAGGAGTTTTACCTGGTCTTCCATGTTCATGCATTCCCGTAGCTACTTACCCAAGGAAAGGTCTTGGGGCTTGAGCAGGCTTGGGTAATGCATGAGGCCATGGAGGAGGGGACCTGTTACAATTGGGTCGAGTCTTTGTGTAAAGGCTTGTGGGCTGCGATCTTGGGGCACCGTATGAAAATGGAGCTGCACTCCAGCATCCATTACTCCTTTTATATAGGCTACCTTAAGTGCTTTGTGGAGTTCCTAGTGGTTCAGGAGAAAGGAAACTGGGTCATGCGAAATCGCAAGCAAATTTCTAGACCATGGATTTGCTAGGTCTTCCAGGCCACCTGAGCCCAAGATCCCCTAGAACTAGTTGGGGAGTCATTTTTTGTAATGACTAAGGATTGGGTGGTCCACAACATTCGCGACCAAGACAACGTAGGAGAGAGGCCCCCCTCCATGGATGGTAGCATATCACGGGGTGAATGTTTCATAGCTGAAATGGTGGCTAGCACATTATGGTAGAAGAGGCCTTTCCCAGCTAAGGAAACCCTTCGCGTGGAGAAGGAGGAGGGGCGAAGACTACGGCTTAAATTGTAGAGGATGCGACCTCCTATTGGTAAGCATTTTATTTAGTGCTTACTTTGCTGTTGTCTGCTATGCTATGCTACACGAGGTGGCATAACGTAGTGTAGCACCTACCTTAGGGTATTTTTGTTGAGCTAATGCAAACATTTTTAACTATCAGAAGAAAAAGAAGAAGAGGAAGTAGGCGATGAAGAGGTGTCAACCCCTAAGATGGGGGTGATGAATAAAGACATGGGGCCCCCAATTTTAGAGAGGAGGGCCCTAGTCGACAAGAAGAGGGCTCTTGCGGCTAAGGTAGGGACTCTCATTATTAGGGAGAATCCCGCTACTAAGGAGTCTCCCTTGAATAAAAAAGACATTGGTCTCCTCAAAGGAGAAGCACCAACAAATGAAGAGGAGGTCCGTAGGGACTCGGTAGGAACCTCTGGTCAGGCCACCGTCATCGTCTTGCATCAGTAAGAAGAGAGACCACCATTGAACATTGGTGAGTTTGGCAATACATCTACCTTTTCGTAGTCTATGTTGGTTGTTGCTAATGTGTTTGGTTATGCATCAGGTGCTACCACTGATGCCATAGGACCTTCTCCAGTTCGTGCAGAATCATGGGCTAAAACCCCCCAAAAAGTTCGCGTATATGCAGGGGATTGTTGATGACATGATTTGCCACCTTCAGTAGGTGGACCCGAAAGCAAGTAGTAGTGTTGTTTGCTCTTGCATTGTCATGCTAAACTTTCTTGTGTTTGCTACTTATGCTATGCTAATGCGATTGGTATGTTCTTTGTATCAATGGTAGCCTCTCGACTCAAGTGGGACCTGACACGACCTTTGAAGGTCGGTGCTTTGTCCACATTCCCACTCGAAGTGACCAAGGTGTCTCATCATGCATACAATGAGGTTTGGAAATGTGCTTTGCACTCGACATGCTCCCTATGGGAGTAGAAGTGTACCAATGAGGACCTATGGAAATGGGTCTAGAAGGTTGAGCAAAGAAACCATAAGTATGTGTATAAACTGGAAAATGCCATCCATCATAACTTATATGAAGATTTTGTTGTGGAGGCATTTACGTACGAAGCATTTGTAAATGCCATTGACACTTTTGAGGCCAATACCAGGTTTAAAGAGTAGGTCAAGGTCACGAAATATCCTGACTGGAAGGTAGCCCTTCCCACAGGAGAGACCGCGACTATCTCCTTTTCTCTGGGGCCGCCAAGGTGGACACCCACCAAAAGGGAGAAAAATATTGTAGTAAATGCTACGCTAGGTAGAAGACGTTGGGTAGATATCATGGTAAAGGAGGTCTGGCATCGCCTCGGGCTCAGTTTAGACCAGATACCCTTCGAGACAAATGTGGGACCTTCTCAGGTTAGTCGCTTTCTACCATGTTAATGTTTATTCTTGGTTTTAGTTTGCGTTTATCGGCCTAGTTGATCACTTTACCCCTGTAATGCAAGCCCCAGGTGATGGTGCAGCACCCATAGAGGGAGGGAATGAAGAGCTGACGAGGGACACAATAGAGGAAGGTGGTTCATAAGGCCATGATGCAGGAGTAAAAGGCGAAAACTCTGTGAATAGAGATAACCCATGACCACATGGGATTTTTTTTTGAATATTTGAAATTTTGGATTTTTGAAATTTTTGTGTAATGAAATTTTCAAACACTGTTTGACAGATAATAGTTTTGAATAAAGCAAGAGGATTTTGTGCTAATTTGTGTATCGCATACTTGCATTTTGTATAGAATGTTCATGCTTTCATGTGCTAGTTTTAGGCCATTTCGAGCCATTGCTAATTTTAGGCCATTTCAGACCATTGCATAATATGCCAAAAGGATGATGTATCAACAACTTGAACAATGGCTAACTGGTAATGTATGCTAGTTTTAGGCCGTTTCAGGCCATTGCTAGTTTTAGGCCATTTCGGGCCATCGCGTAGATGCATATTGCTAGTTTTAGGTTGTTTTAGGCCTTTGCACATCATTAGTTTTAGGCCATTTTGGCAATTGAATAGAAGCATATGAGTAGTGTGTGGGAAAGAAGCAGTGGGGTTGCTATGCTAGGTGAAGCTACTTTCTAACCCATCGTGGGTTGAGTGAGATGTAAGGCCGAGGTGCTTTGCTAGGGCCTTCATTTGCATCGTTGCCTTTCACTTGGAAGGGTAACTCAGTCCATGCATTTTTATTTAGGGAATCAACTTGCTGAGCTAACCCCTCTACTGGGTAGTCAATGTAAGTTGTGAAACATCCCAAAAAAATGCGAGGTCATTCTCGCTTCACCAGGCATTACAATTCGCGTAGTGTTATAGCAGTTCTTCAGGAGGAGAACGCTCTGAGTTCAGGATGGCCAGTTTGAAAAATTTTCTACTTTCTGCATGAACAGGCTCTATAGATCATCCTTCCTATCCACCTATGTAGTCTACCCAACCAACATCCTACTCAGAAATGACGTGCAGAGTTGGCAGCAACATTCTAGATGCGCAAAATAATCTGATAAGTTTTCTAATTCACAAAGTCTGCTACGCTATACTACGCCCTGCTATGTAGCATAGCAAGCTTCAGAAAACATTTGCAGAATGAAGTGTCACACTACGTTACACTACACAGTGTAGCGTAGCATAGCAATAACTATACAACTAGTTTCATTGCCTGACTTCAAAGTCCTTCAACAATGTCCCTTTCTGTTAGGAAACGACAGACTATGTCTGCTGCTACGCTACGCTGAGCTACATGGTGCAGGGAGGTGTAGCAATCCTACGAAAGAGATAGAAGGTAGCTCAAAGGGCAAGGCCAACAAGATTGCAAGTTTCGTAGTGTAGTGCAATGATGGAAAATGTTGGTCGCTGGAAATAACAAACGAAAGTCCATGTACACAGTTCTAACCCTAGATCCGTGTGAGGACCGTGCTAGAGAAAAACAAATCCGAGGTGCCGTGAACGGTCTTGTCGATCAGACAGGGACTTACTTGATCAGTAAAAATTTTGTGATATTTGGATGATAAAATGATGGTTCTTTATGAGAAGATATAATATTGTTAACTTTGAAGGTAATTAAGAATGATGTAATTGATTTGAAGCGATTTGTGAGATTCGTATAAGTAGGGCACAAGAGATTAGATTTAGAACACAAGCAATCCCAAGATTTGGATTTCAACTCATGAACAAAATATATTAGATACAATGATTATAGGCAGACTTCAATTTAAGTGAAGCACGTGCCAACAACAAGAAAACTATTCAAAGATGAAGCAAGTAAAGGTCGATCTACCTTGTTCTAACAGATCCAGGTACAAGGAGGTCGGACCCAAAGCAGAATGTCTATCAACTGGCTATTTTTGACCAAAGGTTCTTTCCAATTGTCTTTGATATTCTTTCGATTGTTGATCCTCTTTGTTCTCTTGTCAATCCTTGCTAAAAGTTGCAACGATTACCAATGGAAGGAAAAAGTGCTCAAAGAAAATTTGTCAAATCTTAGGAGAATTCCCCCCCCCCCCTTTGATCTTTGTCAAATGGAATATTTATAAGATTAGGGTTAGGAGAAAAATGCAGTTTAGATGATGCATGTCCTGAACCTACAAAATGTTGTAGACTTGATGTGTTTGTTGTTGAAGCTTGCGACACTGCACTGCCTTACGTTCTAAAGTGTAACGCATCATAAACCACTCTTGTTGGGGCTTTGGCGACAATTTTTTCTTTGATTACACTACGATGCACTAGAGAGCGTATCATGACATATGAACTATTGATGCTTGCATTATGCTATTTTTGTCTTTTCTTGTGTTACGCTGCACCATGCCAGATTACGCTGCATCATGCTAGATTATAATTCATAGCATAATTCAGTGTAAAATAGCAAACGTACAAAAAATTAAAGTGTTTTTGTCGTGCTTCCTTTGTTTCTAATCAATTCTTCTAGGGTTTATTACACCATGCTGCATAATATAGCGTAATAGGCCCCTTAACTGAGAAAGAAAACTTGTTGAAATGTGTGACATGCTACAAATCATTGCCTAAACCTTAAGATTTTTGTTGGGTTGTCAAAGTCTTGAATATTTTCCATCTTTGATGATGTGGTGGATTGCCTTCTGACATTACACTGCATCATGCAACTTTACGCCATGTTGCGTAATATGGTGTAATATGATAAAAGTTAAGATTTTCAACATACAGAAAACTTGCAAACTTGAAGGCTTGCTGTTGTGCACCCATCGCCTTCTTCTATCTTTTGAAATTTATTTATGCTATGTTGCACAGCGTGGCAGAACAGACCTTTAACTAAAAAGGAAACTTGTTGTGCCATGCCTTGTCTTGACTCCTTGCCTAAATCACCAGATTTTGTTGAACCGTTGATGCCTCGAAATTTTCACGGTGTTTCAATGGCCCCTCTTTGTTGACATTTAGAGGGCTTGCCCTAAAGACATCGACAAAGAATACGAAACACCAAATAGGTAAAGGCACCAACAGTGTCTGTTGGAGATTACTTAAATGTCGCTCTATCAAACCTGGAAGTGCAAAGGTAGGGGAGGGAAGAAAGCAGAGGAGAGATTTTACAAAAGTGAGAGGAGGGTGGTTCGGGAAAGACTCAAATACATGAACATGAAGATTTTGCGAACAAGTCATTACATCCTTTTGCTAATGTATTTGTGAAAGGTTACGTTGTCATACTATATATGAAAGGCTTGCGTGGACGAGTTGTGTTACGTCTGCATGGCTTGGATGAGTTGTTTTACATCCATTTTGCAAGCCTCCCCCCTCCCCTTTTTTTTTGCCAAGCTTTGCCCCCACGAGGCGAGTTGCGTTATGCCTATTCATGGACATGATGATGCAAAAGAATTGACTCAATGCTCACATTGTGTACAAGTGGAGAAGAGGGTAGAGATAATTGTAAGGATAAAGGAAGGGGAAAAAACAAAGTAAGGTATCCGATGGAGGGAGAGGTAGGGTTTTCACTCCCAAGTAGCCAGACTAGTCTGAGTAGCCACTTTAGAACACCGTAATACCTCACCTTCTAATGAATGTATTCTCAATCAACGTTGTCATAACAAGTAACCTGAAAAACCTAACAGAGAACAAAGAGCCAAAAGCAATCATCCTAATCACTAAGGAGGGAGGCTGTTGAAACAAGCACCATCCAAAGCGAAAAAGAGAATGGAGGCCACGAAATGGGGACCATAGCAAAGAGCAAGGGTCCCTATGTTGATGTCATGGTTCATGAAGCCGTCGTCGATAGCTAGATTCATCTTGCTCAAATGACTGGGCAAAGAAATAGTCAAATGAATCTACTAAGCTAGAGTCTAGTGACGGCGATGGATGGAGGCCACCGAGACTATGGAGGACCACAGTTTCTTCGGTGCCCCAAGCGGCAAAGTTGATCCCAAGAGCTGCAACTACATAGCAGATATCGTAGCAACATCTCTAAGGGGTCAGTAGTATGCCTTTCGGCATGTCTGGGGAATTAGTAGGATGCCGGTGGGGTAGCAGCGCTGTGTCTATTCCAACACCTTAGCCATTCCATCTAGTAGGGATGTAGTGCAAAAATGACTATGCTCGCTTGCTTCATGGATTGTCTACTGACAAATTCCAGTTGTGGGTCCTGGTTGACCGTTGTTGCTAGTTTTAAGTCTCAGCAAACTATGGTCCTAGTTTAATGTTTGGACATATTGAAACCTACTAGTTTTACATCATAGCGGATGGTGGAAGAGCTAGTTTATGGTCCTATGAGACCATGGTCCTGGGTTAACATCTAGGCAGACTAAAACTTGCTAGTTTTATGTTGTAGCAGATGGTGGAAGAGCTAGTTTATGGTCCTATGAGACCATGGTCCTGGTTTAACATCTAGGCAGACTAAAACTTGCTAGTTTTATGTTGTGCAGATGGTGGAAGAGCTAGTTTATGGTCCTAACAGACCATGCTATGGGTGTCAGTTTTATGTCATGACCTAGGGACAAGTCTGTACTGGCTTAGCATCTCAGCAGACGTATGCTTACCTTGCTAGTTTCACATCATGGAGGATGGTCAGAAACTTTGCGAGTTTAGCATCTTGGCGGACGTGTGCAAGAAATGTCAGTTTTATGTTGTAGCGGACGTGTATAACTTTGCCAATTTTATGTCATAGCAGATGTTTGTGGCCTTGCGTTTGAGTTGAGTTGATGCTTACATGTTGTACCAGTTTAGATACAGATGATTCACTGGATTTGGTAGCTCGTTGCCATCGATATCCGCTAACTTGAATGCTCCATTACCGTATGCACCGATGACCAGAAAAGGGCCTTCCCAGTTTACAGAGAATTTTTCTACTATTTTACGAATGGCCTTGAAAACTAAGTCTCCTTTTTTGATTGTTCATTAATGTAGATTGTGCCAATGCTTCTGTCTTTGTTTGTCCTAATATCTTTCGATGGTATCAAGCGTTTGGATGCGCTTCTCCTCCACTGAGTCTAAATCCATGATCCTAGACTCGTTGTGTTGAGTCTCATTTATAACTGTGGAGAGGACCATCCACAATGAAGGAACCTGTAATTCCAAGGGCAACACTACTTCGGATCCACAGACTAGACTATAGGGCATCCTATTTGTAGCTGTCCTGCACATCGTACGATACGTCCATAGCATGTAGAGGATTTTTCCATGCCATCGTTTCTTGTTGTTGTTGAGCATCTTCTTGAGTAGATTGATAATTACCTTGTTTGTTGCTTTTTCTTAACCATTTTCTTGTAGGTAATAGGGTGAAGAAAAAGATTTCTTGATACCAAGATTGTCGCAAAAAGATTTAGTTTCGGTACTACTAAATTATGGCCCATTGTTAGTCACAACAGTCATAGGAAGCCCAAATATGGTTACTATATTGTCTAAGATGAAATGGAAAACCTGTTGAGATGTAATCTTCCATAGGGGGACAACCTCAACCCACTTCATGAAATACTCAGTGGAGTTGATAATGAAGCTATGTCCTATAGAAGACTTAGGTGCGATGGGACTTATGATATCTAGTCCCCATTGTTGGAATGGCCAAGTAATCTGTGTAGTGTGCAACTCGGTTGGTAACACTTATATTAAGTTTGTGTAACACTAGCATGTGTCACACGTCTTAACTTTGGTAAGGCAGTCTTTTTCCATGTATGGCCAATAGTACCCTAGGTGTCTGATCTTAGCGGCCATGGCTCGAGGGGCTACGTGTCCTCCACACAGCCCCTCAAGGATTTCGCTAACTATTTGTTGTGCTTGGTCATTATTAATGTAGGTTAGCAATACCCCATCGAAAGAGCGTCTACATAGAGTACTATCTCTGATGATGACATATTGCCTGGCACACTTGTGCACTGCATCTTTTTGTGCATGTGTTAGCTTGTGTGATGGTTCGCCATGAAAAAGGTAAGTCTTAATGTTTTTGTACCATTCTAGTATTGCTCCCATGTTTAATGAAGAGATTTGCATCACTTGAATAACAGGATCTGTACATTCCATCATTAAAGCAGGCCAAGTGAAAAACAAGTGTGGTGGCACGTTTAGTTCCAGTGTGGCTAGTGCATCGGCCATAGCGTTTTTGTTACGCGACACGTGTTGGGCATCAATTGTCACAAATTATTTCAGGAGATCTTTAGCCATATTGTAGTATGGTTGTAGATGCATAGATTTGTAGGTGTAGACTCCTATGATTTGATTGATGATGAGCATCGAATCACCTTGGATTTTTAGGTGTTGAACATTGAGTTCTCTAGCTGTCAATAATTCTCTGAGAAGACCCTCATACTCTGCCACGTTGTTTGTACAAGGGAAGGCCAGGTGGTAAGCCAGTAGATGCACATCCTTAGGGGAAAGCATAATAATAGTGGTAACACTTCCACCTCTAGTAGTTGAAGCTCCATTGAAGTATAATGTCACATTGAGACCTGTTGATACAGGGCTTAAACTATGTACATGCTCATCCAGAAATTCTATCTCTATCATAGCTTGATCGTTAATAGGCAATGTATCTTGTTGGTCAGCTATAGCCTGACCTTTGGTGGACGATTGGCCAACATAATGTAAATCGAATTCAGCTATGATAGCTTTCCAGTGAGCTATCCTACTACTCTCATACAAGTTGTTTGAGATAGCCTGCAGAACGGTGTTTTTGCAAATTATGTTGACCTGACTACGGAACAGATAGTACCTACATTTTTTAAGTGTGAAAACCAATGCCAAATAGTTATGCTCCACTTCATTGTACCTTGCTTCATACACAAATAGAGTGTGACTGAGATAATAGATAGGGACTTCTGACCCATCATTCCTTTTTTGGCAAAGTAACGTAGCTATAGATATGTCCGATTTTGCTAGATAAATGTAAAAAGGTTGATCCCTTTGTGGCGGGAAAACCATTGGTAAGTGTCGCAGCTCCTTTTTCAAGTTGTCAAATGCATGCTGGAAGTCATCAATCCATTCAAAATTAACACCCTTCTTAAGGAGATGTTGCATGCGATGTGATTTATCTGTTAACTTCAAAATGAACTACCTGATCAATTGTAGTCTACCCTACAACCCACGTAGTTCATTAAGGTTTGTAGGTGGCATTAAATCAATGATGGCTTTAACCTTGTTGGGGTCAACTCGAATGCCAGTCTCTAATACTAAAAAACCCAACATGTGTCCGATTTTGACTCTAAATACGCATTTCTTTGGGTTGAGCCATAAGTCATGCTTGAGACATCATTTAAGGACTAACTCTAGGTCTTCTAAATGATCTTCCGACTTTATAGACTTGACAACTATGTCATCTACGTAGTCGTTCAATCTCTGTAAGAGGTAATCGCTAAAGATGTATGTCATGGCTCGTTGATACGTTGCCCCAACGTTTTTTAGCCCGAAAGACATCATAGTATAATAGAAGATCCCCAATGGTGTCATGAATGTTGTGGTCAATTGGTGCTCTGGATTAATATGAATTTGATTATAACCTAAAAAACCATCCATAAAGGATAGAAGCGTGTGGCCAGTTGTTGTATTGATTAGTTGGTTGATACTCGGTAATAGGAAATTATCCTTATTCGTAGCTTTGTTCAGATCTCAGAAGTCTATGCAGATGCGTATGCCTCTTGTTTTCTTAGAAACAACTACGATGTTGGACACCCATTCTGAGTAATCAGCCACACGAATGAAACTAGCCTCATAAAGCTTGGTGATTTCATTACGTAGTGCTAGCACGATTTCTGGCTTAATCTTCCGTTCCTTCTATCTAATTACTTTGATGCATGGGACTAAGATTATGTTATGCTATATTAATCTTGGGTCTAATCCCGGCATGTCTTCATACGACCACACAAATACAACAGCGTTATCTTGGAGCACTTGGATTATGCCACTTTGTGTCTGTTGGTCTAGGAGGGAGCTAACCCTAAGAGTTTTACTTTTGCCTTTGAGCGTAACCACAAGGATCTCATTGAGAGGGTCCTTAATCACATCACCAACTTCCAGGTCTAGAGTTCAGGCCAGATGTCCTGGCCAATCTAGGGATATTTTTGATGTTTCTATGGTTGCATCATAAAGGGAAGGGTCTATTTCTATTAGCATATAATTAAGCTATCTAATGATCTCCCCATATGGGCCCATTAAGGCTAAGGGTGTGGATAAAGCTATGTCCATTTGCAAATTTCCCTGCAAAAACACCAAAAATGGAAGTTGTTACATTGTTTTTCTGCCAATCTGTTGAATGATAAGAGTTTGTTTTTCTTTTCATCAGAGTTGCGTATTAGAGAAGCTTCCAGTTTAAGGTCTTAGTGGACCATTACAAATATGCATAGCTTGTGAAAAAATGACAAGCTAGGCTTCCTAGATGCTAGCATATGAAATAAGATGAAAGATGCAATGTGGCATGTCTAGCATGTAGTGAAATTTGAATTTTTGTACAGACCGTAATTAATGCAACCATATTATGAGTTGATAAACTATGTATTAGTTTAGGGTCATTTCAGACCTTAATTCACACGATATCTACAAAATTAATGCCCTGATCTTCGTGTTTCATGTCATAATGACACCAGTGTTGCTTTCATTGCTGTTGTCAGAGAAAGACCTTGAGCTGTTGCTAGGGTTTGGGTGATTCTGGCCATGCATTTCCAGTGAAATCTATAATTTTCTGGGAATCAGGAGAACCCTAATCTCGCATGATGGACTTTTATGTCTAAATGGTTTGTTTGATAGTAATGTGTTTTTTTATTGTACAGAATTATGTTAAAGCCCATCCTAATCATTTTGGACATCGTAGGCATTCTATGTTGCATGCATGTTCCCGCAGCCAATGTTCCTCCTCCTCATGCTCGTATAAAGGATGAGGGGGTGTGGTTCCTAAGGGGCACATGAGAGTTCTTGCATTTTTTGCTTCATAATTACAGCGTAATCATCTAGTCACATCTACAAGGAAATGTAGCTGCTGCTATTTTAGAGACGCTACTGGTTGGTTCGACACAGAGCATCTTGGCATTCCTATCAGAAGGCATGATATAAACTGTGCATGTGCAAGATCATGAACAGAGTGCTAGAGGTTTGAGGCATTTGAGCTGGATCTAGGAGATGCCTAGGTTTAACTGTTATCATGCCTATAACACTCTGTTCATGGCCCGTCATCTGACAACCTACTTCCAGAATCCACCTGGTACCATGCATTATGTAGGTGGGTATGTTTTTTCTTTTTGTGTCTTTTCGATGTGTGGCAATATGCTAACTATTGTTTAAATTTATGTTGAGCATAAAGAGTTCACCTCTCTTCTGTGATGTAGATTGTTCATCAATGACAGCGGTCTCCTAGGCGATAATGATACATTATCATTGACCAAAAGGGCTATAAGGGAATTCACTTCTATCAGTAATGTACGGGCCACTGTCATGGGACAACTGATGTTCAAACTCCAAGAATACTATACCCGCTATGCTGACTTCTTTTCCAAAAGCAAAAACTCAAATGGCTGGATAGGGAGTGGACTTTGAACCCTCCCCTCACCATTGTAGATGTGCAAAGGAAAATCCCTCCATTTCCTTTACCATTCAGGCCTGGTAAAATTTATTATGATGATGAATTGTATCAATGTTATCAACTAGTGATGATGTATGGAGTTGTCTCATTTTTGTTACCATGGCTTAACTATTTTTTTATGTTAGCAGTCAGGGAATCACGGAGATTACGATCATGGACTCTAATCGCGAGGCAAATAGTCTCTTCTTCTATTATGGTAATATAAAGGAGATACAACACTAGCTTGGCCATAGAGCGGCCCCAGTTATGTTAACCAATAACCTTCGAGAGGCTAGACTGATGGACCTATTCTTGGCCATAACCCCTAATGTTACTGCAGGTGAAATGTTGATCCTAGTCAACTCCATCAGTGAAGAAGCTGAGCATCTCTGCATACAGGTGTGTAACGTGCACATAAATTTTGACATCGATGCTCAGCTGTTCACCAATCTCTTTGGCATTCCCTCGAACGACTTTCCTATAGAGGAAAAGTCAAAGAGGAGTTCCAAGTACTAGCAAGAGATAGAGGAGTCGCTAGGGGTTAAGAAGGAAGTTGAGGGAATCCCCATTGACAAGATCGAGTTTGAGGTGGCCCATACTATCTACCCCCTTTTTTGGGCCCAAACCTTCCCCAAGACACTCTCACAAGGGAGATTCCTCACCATAGAATAGGCACGGATTATGCAAGAGGTCATGGAGGGGACTCGATTCAATTGGGCAAGCTATTTTGTTGAAGGCTTGCACATTGAAATGGTCAAGCTTTGCAAGAAGCTTGAGTCTCATTTCAATGTGCATTTTTTCTTCTTCATAGCCTGCTTCCTAATTTTTGCCGAATTTTTGTTAGTCCAAACGAATGGGTTCTGGGTGCAACAAGACTACAGCCATCTTTCCAAACCATGGATTTCCCATGTTTTTGGCACTATCTGATCGCAAGACCCTACTGAAGGAATCGGGAAGTCATTGTCAGTAACGACTAGAAATATGGCAGTGCCTCGAATGTGGGGTCAAGACAGCGTGGGTGGGGCACTTCCCTCTTACATCGATGATGTGTTGAGGGGGAAGCACCTGGTAGTTGAAATAGTGGATTCATCAGTGCCACAAAAGAAGCCTCGTCTGACTAAGGAACTTGTCGAATTAGTAGGTGGTGTGGGGAAGCAGATACAGGTCAGATTTTAGAGGAGTAATCCTTCAACCAGTAAGTAGAGAAGTGTGTTAGTGTTCATGGTTATGTTGCGTAAAGATGTTGTCACGTAGTGTAATATTTGTTGAGAAATAATGAAATCCTATGTTAACTAACTATGTCGTATGACAGTGAAGGAGAAGGTTGTGGAACGGTTGACCCCTGAAATAGGGGCTATAGTCTTGCGGCATGGAGAAGGGGCCCTGGTCTTGGAAGAAGAGGCCCCAGTCAATAAGGTGAGTAGCGCAAAGGCTCCTGCACGTGAAGAGAAAGTAGCAGTGGAGGATGCCGAAGTCCTTTCAGCTGGGACTGGAAAAGATAAGTGGTTTTTTACTCGGTGAAATTAACTTTTACAGTGTACTAGACTCTAGACAACTCCTAAAGGTTGTACTGGTCATCAGAATGTCTCAGTTATGTCTTCATATGGAATTTGTTTTGTGTAATAGGTGACCAGGGCATACACTTGTCAATAGTGGCAACTTGATCTTGGGGCAAATTTCCTGATAAATTTGCCTTTATGTAGGGCATTGTCCAAGATATGATCAGTCGCTTAGAGCAAATTGATCCTAAATTTGTTACAATCATTACACAGAGGTTATTCTATTGTAGTATTATGCTATCTAATTATGCCTAACTGTCATTTTATGTTATTAGGAGCTCACCTCAGATGGGATTTGTTAGAGCCTATTGATTTAGACGTCACCAAACCCCCATCGGAAGCGACCGTTGTGCCATGCAACATTTACAATGAAATTTGTAAATGTGCTATATGCTCGACTCACTCCTTATGGGAATGTCAAAGCATAAACAAAGATATTTGGAAGAGACTGCAAAGGTCGGAGAAGGAGAGGGTGGCTCTAAGTGATGAGGTTGGGGATTTGAGGTCACGGAACGAATTCCTGCAGGCCCAAGAAACTAACAATGAGGACTGGCAGACGGCTGTTGTTAACTATGCTTGTTATTGGATGGTCATAAGGAATAGTGTCCAGACCAGTCGTGAACTAGTTGAGTAGCAGATGCAGATGGATCTCCTAGTTCAGAAAAACCAAGACTGGAAGGACTTTAGCGTGAGTGTCCAAGAATGGGGGAAGATGCAGAAAGACCATAAACATGTCTATAAATGGAAAAGTGCTACCTATCGTCAATATTACATGGATTCTACCATTGAGGCTCAGTTGCTTTGGCTATTCCTCGACGTTATTGGTGCTTCCAGGTCATTTGAGAAGTTCTAGGAGCAAGTGATGGTGAGTGCCTCTTTGAAAAGGGAAATGAATCTTCCTAGGGGTGAGACTACCATCCCTTCTTTCTTCCCTGAACCACCCTAATGGACTCCTATGGAGAGGGGGAAGGTTAAGGCCAGAGGTAATCTAGGGGATGGGGTTTGGTCTGAGCTTATTGAGGAAAAAATTATGCAACGTCTGTGGGTTGGCTTAGAACAAGTTCCTTTTACTACTGATGCAGGACCATCACAGGTAAGTTGTAGTGTTATTGTGTTTTTTTTCATACCTAATTTTGATGACGATGTTAATACATGTGTCATGTATGATCGTAGGAACAACCTGAGGAAAATCCTCAGCAGGGTGAAGCTAACAAAGGCGGTGGTCCTCATGAAGAGGGTTTACAGAAATAGAGCATGACAAAGATGGTCAATGTCGTGGCGAGCAACCCCCTACTAAATAGCCTCACAAGGAGGGCCACCCTCACGAAGAGGGCCCTCATGCAAAGGGTGGCCCCTATGAGGATGATTTCCTTGAAGTAGAGCTTGAGCTGGGAGATACGGGAGACCATGGTGACAAGGGAGATGCATAGCATGGTTGTAGTAGCCATGGTTTTTATTGTGGTAGAACGGAACAAAAGACAATATTTTTCTTTGAATGTATTTGATGCAAAATTTGTCTTGAATTTGATGTTCTTTTGTTGTTTTCTTTTTATGTAAAGCGTAAATGGGATAGTAGGTTTTGGCGCTATGACAAGTCATAGTTAATTTTAAGAGCGTAGCGTCAATGAAGTTACTAGTTTAAAGCCATTGCAGGCCGCTAAATAATTCAAATGTAAAGAGTAAGTGAAATTGTTAGTTTAAGGCCATTTCAGGCCTTTGATTAGTTCAAGCATAAAATGTGATTGAAATAGGTAGTTTAAGGCCATTTCGGGCCCTAGATAGTTTAAGGCCATTTCTGGCCAGTGCTAGTTTTAGGCCTGTTGGTGACCGTTTGGGACGCGACTGCCAATGAGTGTCCTCGAACAGGATTTAGGTGCCTGCTGGTCTCTGGAAACACCAAGGCCCAGATACCTCCAAATAAACTTAGTAGTTAATGTGAGTATGTGTGTGGGCTGTTGCGGCATTTGATTGTGAGAAATGTAACGATCGCGTTGCGTGTAAACTACAAATGACTTACTTTAAAGAGATTCAGCCAACTTTGCCAAGTACTGTGAGTTGTTGAAAATTTCCTATTTTGTTCAACTGCCTAGTCTACGCAGTCCTTATAATACCTACTTGTAACAAATAAAATTTTGCAAAAAAATTTGAGCACAACTCCGCAATCTACTCCTAATTTTCCCCAGATAAAGAGATAGTTCCACAAGAAAACTAGAAATAGAGCAAGATTCAATGGAAATAAGCAGAAAAGAAAAGAAAGAAGATTTGTGTAGACCTCAAATATTTAAACAAGGTAAAATGACATGAGTAAACACTTCGCAATAAAGCTATCCCAAATTCAATATCTACGAATTGTTATAACTTCCAAGGCTCAAACAAGCAATATCTTCAAGACAATCCTATTATGCTACCAAAAATTGCTGCGTAAACTACCACGTATGAGACTCCATTTTGACTAGATAATAGATGTCAATGATTGCATTCAAATAGAACCTTTAAAAGACTTGACAATTTCTGATTGAAATATGATGAGAATTCACTTTAAAGATAAAAAGAAGCTATTCTGGTCCCATCAAAATACCAAAGATTTTCTGAACCCTCTCGACTACTGAATTGTTCAACGGCATGACTACAAACAGAGGCTCTCTTACAACAATCCCAATAGCAGTTCCCACACGTTGCACAATAATGAAATTTACTACTAGAATTCTCTTAAGGCTTTTAAATATAAGTGCTTCTATGGAAAAATTTTAATAGAAATTTCTATCGGGCAACAAGAACAATAAGAGCAATATAAAAATCCCAAAATTACTTGCGAAGGATGATACTAACTAAACCACTAGCTAAACAATTTAAACAAAACAAAAAATAAAATGCATAACTCACAGGACCATGACAAAGAAGCTGAAATCTTTATTCTAGCAAGTCATCTTGCAAGCAACGAGTGAGAGCCCAAGTGTGATCCCAATGTCTTCTCAAAAGTGTGATGTATGAGACCTCCCAAAAGTCCCAATCCCCCTCCTCCTTGACCCCTGAAGCCTTTTTATAGGGTTCAAAGGTAGGAAGGGAAGTTACATATTGAAAAATATCTCACCTAACATCTCTCCCAAGTAACCTGGCCAACCAATTAGGAGATTACTTGCCCAACAAGTTAGGAGGTTACTTGCCCAACAAGTTAGGTAAGTTACAACAATTTTGGGTGGTTTCAACCACAAAAGAGATAAAAATGCTGCATCTAACACGTGTCTTCATGATAATCCAAATTAAAATTAATTATAAATATTATAGTTGTAACTATCATAGGAAGTTACAAATTCCATAGGAATAAAAGGGATAATAGCCAAATGTCTCCTTTTATAGGATGTTACACAAATATCCCATAATTGTCCTTTCCTCTTTAAATCATAAAAATATTTTATTTTCCTTGTAGTCATAGAGATAGTAACCATGGATTTGATATATGTATGTGTATACAACCGAAGTTATATCAAGGCCAATTCTGTCTTCATCTTCTCTGCAGTTTGTCAACAGCGTTTTCATCTTCCATCTTTGGAGTAAATCGCGTTTCGTCCGAAAATCGTTTTCTGTTGAGTCGCGTTTGTTTCTGAAAATTTTTTTATGCTCCACTACTGTCTTCCTTGTCCTCTACCTTCCTCATGTCATGCACCACCTATGCATCCCGCAACCAAATCTGTTCAGCCCTCAGCCAGATCTGCCCGATCTGCGCAACCCACGGCCAGATCTACGCAACCTGCGGCCAGATCTAGCCACGGCCGAAGCCATGGCTGTGTGCACGACAGAGGCCACTCCCTATTTTCAGAAGTTTTCCATCCACCCACCGCGGCCGATGCTCATCCACCCATCGCTCTCCATCTGTCCTTTGTTTCTACCTCCCGCGCGATGACCAGCGACGGCTCACAGACAGACGCGCGAGCCAACATCAATGACAGCAAAAGGCAACTCGGCTCCAGCAGTAGTAGCACTCGTGGCAGTAGCAGCAGCAGTCAAAGGATGATCTTTAGTGTTGGTGCCCATCAGCAAGGGTTTCAGGCCTCCAATCTAGGTTTTCTAGGTTCTGCTTGTGTTGCCAACAACTGCGTGAGTGAGGGTTTTGGCATTTTTCCCTGGATGCAGCAAGCGCGGATGAACCCCAATGATTACACCATCGTAACCATGCTCAACGGCTATGCCAAAACTAAGAGCCTGCAAAAGGACGTAGAACTAAAATATTTGTATTTTTGAAATATTTTTCGGAATGCTATTCCAACGCTTCCACTGAAATCCATTTGAGCATCGGTAGCGGATTTTTGCTAATATCTGGAATATCCAAAGCCAATTTTTTGCCCCAAAATCACACCCAATAACAATCCTATCATCTCATTCAAACTTTGATTTAGAACCACACCACATAGTCCTAACAACCGGGCAATTAAACTTTGATATGTATTAGGTGGATACATACCTTACCAGATGAGCCAACGTCATTTGAATACATAATGTTAGAAGCATGACTTGACTTTTGTAATTTATTGAAAATGAAGTGAGGCTTACCAAAATAAAATCCATGAGTTTTAGTTTTCAAATCAAGAATCTTACTGTTCCATGGAATGGCCAAATGTGCCAACATTTCTGCCCCCTTAAAAGGTTAAAGAAACTTATGCAAGCCTCATTTTAAAACTGAACTGTACTGAAGCTCTCATTGAAATTTTACATCTGAACTGATAAATCTTTTTGGAGGAAAATTTTCATCAAACATAAGGTTTGATGGTATAAAAACCTCATTCCTAACAAAACAAACAAACTGTACATTATTAAGTCTTTTGTTCATAGACTATTCTTGAGATGGGAAGAGGATGGGGAGGATTCCGCTGGTAGGAATCCTCATATCTCTAACCCTCTAATAAGCAATCTTTCTATTAATTTTTGGCTCACTGGAGCTTTCAACTTGATCCTCTTGAGATTTTTCTTCAGTAATCCTCTCATCTTCTTTATCAAATGAATTCTCACTTTCTTGGAGTGTACAAATTTTTTTTTCAACACCTCCTTTTTCAACCATCTTACTTCTTCTATTTGAAGTAATGTTATCAATCATGAAAGGCTCACTATAGATGTATATTTGATTCGGTTCTCCTTTCCAAGGTATACATGTGAGAATAATCTGTTGATATATAACTTGAGAAATTCTTGCTCCAACTTCTACTCAATAAGAGACTATGCGAATCTGGTATATCTGCCACTTGAATAGTTACTCTACTTCTTATGTGAGGTTCAGAAGCAATTTCCAATAGAACACTTGGTAATTGACCCACAATCTTCACTCTACTTTTATCCACTTGAACAATCTTTTTATTTGATTTTTCAGGAATCAAACCAAGTTTCTTACATATAGACAATGGCATTATAGTAGACGTAGCTCCAGAATCAACCAAACAATTGTGTAAGAATTTATCCTTTAATTTCATTGTCAAAAGGAAAGGAGGAGCTTCCTTGTCATACGAAGTCCTTAACTTTTCATCATTGTTAGACACATAACTTAACTCTGATTTTCTAGCTCTCCTTTTACCTTTAATGAATTCTAAAGCCTTTCTTTGCTGATCCCCTATTTGAAGCAACTGATAGAGGCTAATATTGGCTTTGACATGTTTAAGGTCTTCTATCAAATCATATTCTCCATCACCAATGAAGCTTGATCTCTTTATCCATTTATTAAAAGACTGATTTGGAGTGCTTTGCTCCACTTGATTGTCTTTACCTTTATTCTTATCCTTTCTACTTGGCTCAAAAGCTTTTCTCTTAGTAGATGGATCAGTAATAACATTTGGGGGTCTAGAAGTAGTTAGTCTTTCCTTAGATCGAAGACTATATCCATTTTCCTCATTGTTATTACACTCTTCATCTGAAGACATATCTTCTTCAGAACTTGATAGAGAAGAAGTATCACTAGATCCATTGCTAGAAGATTTACTTGCATAATGAACACTAGATAACTCATTATCAGATTCAATATCAAGAAAGTTGGACATAATAAGATCACTTTCATCCTCATCTTCTACTAACTTAGTGTCTTCATGTTTATGCTTTCTACTTTTCCTTTCTTCCTTGATATTAACTCTTGCCAATGCTTTTTCAAGCTTTACTATTTTGTTAGACATATCTCTCATTAATTGTCCTTTTTCAGATCCCACTCTTTCATGTTCTTGCTCTGTCGTAACATGAGATGGACCTGGTAAAGCTTTAAATTTAGCAAAATCTTGCATAGGAATCATAACTCTTTCTTCTCTTTTTTGAATTGCAATATTTTCTTCAGGATTCAACTGTTTTTCTAACTGTATAGCTTCACTAAAGTAGTCATATAGTGTAGTTAATTTTTGAGTTCTCCTTAACCAAATCTAAATGTTGGGGTTGACAGCCTTAAGATAAGTTTCCTTAAGCATTTCTTCTGATGGTCTATATTGTCTTTGAAAGAGTCCACAAATTCGTTGAAACTTAATGTTGAAATCTCTAATTGACTCTTTAACTCCTTGCTTAGCTTGTACTAGCCCACAATATAGTTGTTGTTGATCTAATTGATTACCAAACTGGGCTAAGAAAATATTCTTCATGTCATCCCAACTTGTAATACTATTACTTGGTAAATTTGGATACCAAATTTGAGCCATATCCTTTAAATTTGATACAAACAGCCTACAAGCTTGATCTTCATGTTGAATATTTGCATGAGCTAAAGCTAACTCAAACATGTGAATATATTCTTCAGCTAAATAAGCTTTTCCAGGAATAAAAGGCTCAGGCAAATATTTGTAAACTACCTTAGGAATATCATTGTAATTTTGAAATCCTAATGGTGTAACTCCTTGCCAAGGATTTGCCATCCTATTCCTTTGAAATGTTGAACTCTTAGACTTTCTAGATCTTCTCTTACGAATTGATAAACCAGAGATAATGGGTGATCTTCTTGATCTTCTAGTTTTCACTCCACTACTTGTTCCCAATTCAGAAACTTTCTTTTGTTCTTCTTCTGATGAAGAATCAGTCTTAGAATCTAGAATATCTTTTGAAACTTTGAAACTTTCCAAACTATGAAATTTCTTGGTCATGAACTGAAAATAGTATCTAATTCTTAAGCCTTACAAATAATTGTTGATGTACTAAAAGTATAAGGCTTATGAACCTAGAGGCTTAATTTTCAGCCCTCCTTCTAGCGCCAAAAGAACTGTTGGCGACCGTTTGGGACGCGACCGCCAACGAGTGTCCTCGAACAGGATTTAGGTGCCTGCTGGTCTCTGGCAACACCAAGGCCCAGATACCTCCAAATAAACTCAGTAGTTAATGTGAGTATGTGTGTGTGCTGTTGCGGCGTGCGGTTGTGAGAAATGTAACGATTGCGTTGTGTGTAAACTACAAATGACTTACTTTAAAGAGATTCAGCCAACTTTGCCAAGTACTGTGAGTTCTTGAAAATTTCCTATTTTGTTCAACTGCCTAGTCTACGCGGTCCTTATAATACCTACTTGTAACAAATAAAATTTTGCAAAAACATTTGAGCACAACTCCGCAATCTACTCCTAATTTTCCCCAGAGAAAGAGATAGTTCCACAAGAAAACTAGAAATAGAGCAAGATTCGATGGAAATAAGCAGAAAAGAAAAGAAAGCAGATTTGTGTAGACCTCAAATATTTAAACAAGGTAAAATGACACGAGTAAACACTTCGCAATAAAGCTATCCCAAATTCAATATCTACGAATTGTTCAAACTTCCAAGGCTCAAACAAGCAATATCTTCAAGACAATCCTACTATGCTACCAAAAATTGCTGCGTAAACTACCACGTACGAGACTCCATTTTGACTAGATAATAGATGTCAACGATTGCATTCAAACAGAACCTTTAAAAGACTTGACAATTTCTGATTGAAATACCACGGGAATTCACTTTAAAGATAAAAAGAAGCTATTCTGGTCCCATCAAAATACCAAAGATTTTCTGAACCCTCTCGACTACTGAATTGTTCAACGGCGTGACTACAAACAGAGGCTCTCTTACAACAATCCCAATAGCAGTTCCCACACGTTGCACAATAACGAAATTTACTACTAAAATGCTCTTAAGGCTTTTAAACACAAGCGCTTCTATGGCAAAATTTTAATAGAAATTTCTATCGGGCAACAAGAACAATAAGAGCAATCTAAAAATCCCAAAATTACTTGCCAAGGATGATACTATCTAAACCACTAGCTAAACAATTTAAACAAAACAAAAAATGAAATGCATAACTCACAGGACCATGACAAAGAGGCTGAAATCTTTACTCTAGCAAGCCATCTTGCAAGCAATCGTTCACAATTTCTTTACAAAGCTCTTCTCAAGACCTCAAGTATGTCTCCGAGTGAGAGCCCAAGTGTGATCCCAATGTCTTCTCAAAAGTGTGATGTATGAAACCTCCCAAAAGTCCCAATCCCCCTCCTCCTTGACCCTTGAAGCCTTTTTATCGAGTTCAAAGGTAGGTAGGGAAGTTACATATTCAAAAATATCTCACCTAACTTCTCTCCCAAGTAACCTGGCCAACCAATTAGGAGATTACTTGCCCAATAAGTTAGGAGGTTACTTGCCCAACAAGTTAGGTAAGTTACAACAATTTTGGGTGGTTTCAACCACAAAAGAGATAAAAATGCTGCATCTGACACGTGTCTTCATGATCATCCAAATTAAAATTAATTATAAATATTATAGTTGTAACTATCATAGGAAGTTACAACTTCCATAGGAATAAAAGGGATAATAGCCAAATGTCTCCTTTTATAGGATGTTACACAAATATCCCATAAGTGTCCTTTCCTCTTTAAATCATAAAAATATTTTTATTTTCCTTGTAGTGATAGAGATAGTAGCCATGGATTTGATATATGTATGTGTATACAACCGAAGTTATATCAAGGCCAATTCCGTCTTCATCTTCTTTGCACTTTGTCAACAACACTTTCATCTTCCGTCTTTAGAGTAAATCGCGTTTCATCCAAAAATCATTTTCCGTTGAGCCACATTCATTTCTAAAAATCATTTTATGCTCCGCTGCTGTCTTCCTTGTCCTCCGCCTCCCTCAAGTCGCACGCCACCTACGCATCGCATGGTCATATCCGTTAAGCCCTTAGCCAGATCTACCCGATCTGTGCAGCCCGCGGCCAGATCTGCGCAACCCGCGGCCAAATCCTGCCATGGCCGAAGCCATGGCCGTGCGCACGATAGAGGCCACTCCCTATTTTTAGACGCTGTCCATCCACCTACCACAGCCTATGCTTATCCGCCCATCGCTCGCCATCTGTCCTTCTGTTTCTGCCTCCCGTGCGATGGCCAACGACGGTGCACAGACAGACGCATGAGCCAACATCAACGACGGTGCACAGACAGACACGCGAGCCAACATCAACGACAGTAAAAGGTAACTCGGCTCTAGTAGTAGCGACACTTGTGGTAGTAGTAGCAGCGGTCAAAGGATGATCTTCAGCACTGGTTCCCTTCAGCAAGGGTTTCAAGCTTCCAATCCAAGTTTTCTGGGTTCTACTTGTGTTGCCAACAACTGCGTGAGTGAGGGTTTTGGCATTTTTCCCTGGATGCAGTAAGCGCAGATGAACCCCAACGATTACACCATCGTAACCATGCTCAACGGCTGTGCCAAAACTAGGAGCCTAAAAAAGGACGTAGAACTAAAATATTTGTATTTTTGAAATATTTTCTGGAATGCTATTCCAACGCTTCCACTGAAATCCATTTGAGCATCGGCAGCAGATTTTTGCTAATATCTGGAATATCCAAAGCCAGTTTTTGCCCCAAAATCACACCCAATAACAATCCTATCATCTCATTCAAACTTTGGTGTAGAACCACACCACATAGTCCTAACAACCGGGAAATTGAACTTTGATATGTATTAGGTGGATACATACCTTACTAGATGAGCCAACATCTTTTGAATACATAATGTTAGAAACATGACTTGACTTTTGTAATTTATTGAAAATGAAGAGAGAGGCTTACCAAAATAAAACCGATGAGTTTTAGTTTTCAAATCAAGAGTCTTACTGTTCCATGGAATGGCCAAATGTGCCAACAAGGCCATTTCAGGCCCTGGCTAGTTTTAGGCCATTTCGGGCCATGGCTAGTTTTAGGCCATTTAGGGCCATGGCTACATGTGTGAAATGGTAAAATAAATAACACCAAATCACTAGTTTTAAGCTACGGTAGGCCACGATTAGTTTGAGGCCATTTTGGGCCTTCGCTAGTTTTAGGCCATTTCGGGCCATGGCTACAGTACAATGGAAGAAGAAAGAGCATGAACTGCATAATAAGAAACACCACAGACTGATATAACCGATTGTGCTAACATGTTTATTCGCTAACTATGTAGTTATTTCTTGATTGCTTTTATTTTTGGTGACACATAAGGATGGGAAGATTTATGATCCTACTCCTTCACGCCATAGTCTTCCTTTTGCAATGGTAGTTCGGCCCAAGTTAGGCTATCATCGGCCACTGTTTTGGCTTGTTCGGTATTTGGAAAGGGGACTGATCTTCAAACATTTTGATTTTCGAACCATGTTCCATTTCTATGTTATTAATAGCCTAAGGGGTTATTTCATCACCGTGGATGACCACTTCTCCTCCTACATAGGGTAGATGGATCTCCTGATGGATAGGTGATGAAACTACCCTTAGTTAAGCTAACCAAGACCTCCCTAGGATCAAGTTGAAGCTAGGCATCTATTTGATGACAATAAATGTTGCGTCTGTGGGGAACTGATCCCCTACCACAAAGTTGATGTGAAACATCCCTTTGAGTTGCACTCGTGCCCTGTTGAACAACTTTAGACACGATGTTGTTATAGGACTGATCTGATCGATCAGGCCTAGTTTATCCACTATGGGATAGGGAATGACATTGGTTGTTGCCTCGTCATCTACATGTACTCTTCGGATTTAGTGTTGGCCAACCCGAATGGTGATGAACATGGGCGCTATTGTCACCTAACCCTTTTCAGGGTCATCCTTAATGGATTCGTCATGAAAGGTCAACAGGGTAAGCCTAGGTTTTTTAGCAGTGAGGGAAAGCATGATGGAATAAATTGCTTCTTCATCCACTGACAGGCTCTCATCCATGGGTATGGATGTTAGCATATGAACCATAGCCTCACGATGTTTCTGTGACATCATGAGGAAGTCATAAAGGCTCAATGTTGTATTTTTTTGTTTTAGAGCCTGTTTGACTTGCGTAAAGGCATCAAAGAGATCCTGCCCACGATCGGGCTGCTTGTCACCTTTTTCCTCTTCCATTTACCCTAAGAGACAAATTTCTTGGGGAGGAGTGACATTTGATCAAGGGCTATGTTTCCTTTAGCTAGGAGGAAATGGTTGCATTCGTGTAACTTTGTCATTTTTAGCAAATGGGGCAAAGGGTACAGAAGTGAGGGGTTTAGGCTTGGGAAACCCCTGCGTAAGATGGTCCTTGGCCATATCAGTCATCATACACCCTCCTCCTTTTTTGTTAAGTTGGGATTGAGGGGTTGACTTAAAAATTTACCCCTACACAAGAGGGGCAGTTGATGGTTTTGGCACCCTAATGACAAAGGGTACCTTGGGCGTAGGTGCGGACTAGGCTACAACTTTGCCAATAGCAGGCTTTCAAATAGTGGTTTGAGATGGGGCTCAGAGGATAAAAGGTTGTCTTGGAGCACCATTCGTCAGCGTTAATGGATGTGCTGTTTGGGGTGAATGAGTATGTGTTCACAACACGAAAAGCTGGTTTGGCTGTGCCTAATTATCACCCTCTACTCCTACAACGTTGATTTTGTACCCTGTGTTATTTGCATTTAACGGGTCTTGGTACACATGCATGGCTTGGTTTTCTAGGCGTGTAGGGCTACTGCTATCTAAGATTAGGTCACCTTGATTGATCAGACGTTGAATGTCATCCTTCAACACCCAGCAGGAATCCATGTCATGGCTGCACAATTGATGGTAGTCACAAAACTTGTCCAACCTAAAGTTCTTGGGAACTGGTGGTTCATTAGGTTGGGCCAACGAAGGGTTCTTGAGCAACTCACAATGGCTCTTATGGTGTTTCAAAGCTTCCTCGGACACCATCTTGTGTCGAATATGGCCAATTCCTAGTAATTGCTTCAGGAGTTAAGAAGGCTTTACAGGTAGGATCACATAATTTGAGTGATCCTTATGCTCAAAGTTAGGCCCTGGCTACAAAGGTGCTTTAGGGGTAGAAAGAGTTTCTTGATTAGCACCATTTGAGCTAGTTGTCAGCTTAGTAGGCTCTACAGGTGTTTTCTAGTTGTTGTTCTTCTTCTTGGCCCCTTTAGCAACCATCGCTACTATTGTTGTCATGGCTTTGCCTTTGTCCTTACCCTTGTTGTGAGCATTCTTGTAGACCACATATGCCAAATCTTTGCTAGCCTTTTCCATGTCTTGGATGCTCTTAGTCTAAGCAAAGGCTCAGCTGAGGGAACGAGGAGTGAGGTAATACAGCTTAGACTTGATAAAGTCATTAACTACCCCCTTGAAGATTGCCAATAGATGGGCTTCCGCAATGGGTTCTTGGATTTCATTCAAAGTAGTGCTCCACCACTATATAAACTTTTGAAATAACTCGAGCGAGTCTTGCTTGACTCCCATGAGCTGGTCTAGAGTGACCTCCAGCTTCAGGTTTTACTTAAAACGAGTCACAAATTGAGTTAACAGCTCTTCCAAAGTTGAAATGGAAGCATGTGGGAGTGCTTGATACCAGTTTAGAGCTTTACCTATTAAGGACATAGCAAAGACACGGATTATAGTATGCAACCATTGTTGCAATAATAAGGACTCTGACCTAAAAGTGACTAGGCGGGCGTTGGGATCACCTTCCCCATTGTACTTTGTAAAATGGGGAAGGGGCATCCTAGGTGGCAACGACAGGATAGGGATTGCTAGACTAATAGGATCATCATGTTAGAAATCCATGACTTGCATCATGTTAGAACCAGCAGCCTTGAGACACTTGACTTGTTCTGTAAGGGTCTGAATGAGCTGGAAGGCTTGGTCCAGACCCGTAGACAATGAAGTCATTTGTGGAACGGTAGGAGGAGCCACACTGGGTGGTAGGATAGAGGCAGCAGTTTGGCCGATAGTCGATGCTATCGGGATGATCCCTGTAGGCAGTACTGCTTGTGGCATCCACCATCTGATAGTTGGTGTGAATGGGGTAACCACCATCGATTGCATCATTGGATATGTTGTTTGTGTAGTTGGGGGCATAGACAGTGATCCTACAATAGGGTTTAGTGCCCTTAGGACCTAGCTTTGATGATGGGGATGATGGGGCATTTGCGTAGGATGTGTAGCAAGAGGCATGTTTGGAACCCACCATGTTGTGGTGACACGCCCTATCGTGTGAGTTGAGATGAAGGTTGGTGTTGTAGGTAATTGCAACATAGGTATCACATGCACATGTGGTGACATAGGCGTAGGTGCACAATGAGATGGGTTAGGTAATTGCACCTACTGAGGAATGATTTGCGATGGACCTTCACCTGGAAGTATAGTCGAAGAGAGAAAATGTAGTCACGGCGAGTGCGGGACTTGATTAGTATTAGATAATGTCAAAGGCATGGTGACCATGAACAATGGATTTACGTAGGACATCGTGGAGGGAGGGGCCATGGTGAAATCAACATGACTACCTCCTTCAGAGAGAGAGTCTAGATCGTCTTGCCTGTCATGAAGCATTTGATCACGGAACAAAACCTTTAGTTATTTTGGAGATGTCTTTGCCATCAGCATTTGATCTAGGATCCACTTTTGTTGATCTATCAAGGGTACAGTGGTGTTAGGTGAAGGAATGAATTCCTTCCCATTGTAGTACATGAACTCGTACTCTCATTTTTCCTTGAATTCTTGTGGATACATAGGGAGGTTTTCTACTAGTTTAGCATAGAGAAAATTGTAGTGTTCCCTACACTAAGCATGTCTCTCAAGCTCCTTGTTTTGCAACCTGAGGGAGCAGAGTGGTCACATCGGACTAATTGGCAGCTCGACCACAGGAGGCGTAACTTGCATGATCCAAGGGTTCTCAAGGTTGGCAATGTCAATAGTGTTAGTTGATGTAGTCATTCTCTACACGATTGGTAAAAAATGACAATAAGGATAAAGATTGCAAAGGGCATAGGCAAATTAATGTAATAATCAGGGCTTTCTATTTTGTAGGATTCCAAAGGAATCGTTGAAGTGACCAATCTGCACCACACAATCCCATAAACAACCTCAAAGGTATTACGTTTATGTTGATTGAAAATGGGTATAAAAAGCTTACAAGACTACCAGTAAAATGTAGATCAGATATGAAGGCCCTCCTTCTAGGGCTAGAAAACTGTAATGACAAAAAATGTTGGTCGTTGGAAATACCGAATGAAAGTCTATGTACACAGTTCTAACCCCGAATCCGTGCGAGGACCGTGCTGGAGAAAAATGAATCCAAGGTGCCCTGAATGGTCTTGTTGATCAGACAGGGACTTACTTGATCAGTAAAAATTTTGTGATATTTGGATGATAAAATGATGGTTCTTTATGAGAAGATATAATATTGTTAACTTTGAAGGTAATTGAAAAAAATGTAATTGATTTAAAGAGATTTGCGAGATTCGTATAAGTAGGGCACAAGAGATCTGATTTAGAATGTAGGAAATCCCAAGATCTAGGATTCAACTCACGAATGAAATATATTAGATACAATGATTACAAGCAAACGTTTATTTAAGTGAAGCACGTGCCAACAACAAGAAAACTATTCAAAGATGAAGCAAGTAAAGGTTGATCTACCTTGTTCTAATAGATGCGAGTACAAGGAGGTTGGACCCGAAGCAGAATGTCCATCAACTAGCTATTTCTAATCAAAGGTTCTTTCCAATTGTCTTCAATATTCTTGCGATTATTGATCCTCTTTGTTCTCTTGTCAATCCTTGCTAAAAGTTGCCAACGATTACCAATGGAAGGAAAAATCACTCAAAGAAAATTTGTCAAATCTTAGGAGAAATTTTTGCCTTCCCTTTGATCTTTGTCAACTAGAATATTTATAAGATTAAGGTTAGGAGAAAAATGTAGTTTAGATGATGCATGTCCTGAACCTACAAAATGCCTTAGAATTGATGTGTTTGTTCTTGAAGCTTGCGGCGCCGCATTGCCTTATGCTTTAAAGTGTAATGTGTTGTAAACCACTCTTGTTGGGGCTTTGGCAATAGGCTATTCTTTGAATATGCTACAATGCACTAGAGAGTGTATCATGACCTATGAACTACTGATGCTTGTATTATGCTATTTTTATCTTTGCTTGTGTTAGGCTGCACCATGCTAGATTACGCTTCATAGCGTAATTCAATGTAAAATAGTGAACCTACAAAAAATTGAAGTGTTGTCACCATGCTTCCTCTGTTTCTAATTAATTCTTCTAGGGTTTATTATGCCATGCTGCATAATGCAGCATAATAGGCCCCTTAACCGAGAAAGAAAAATTGCTGAAATGCACGACATGCTGCAGATCATTGCTTGAACCTTAAGATTTTTGCTGGGTCATCGAAGCCTTGAATATTTGCCATCTTTGATGATGCAGTGGATTTCCTTCTGACATTATGCTATGTCATGTGAATTTATGCCATGTTGCGTAATATGGCGTAATATGCTAAAAGTTAAGATTTTTGACATATAGAAAACTTGCAAACTTTAAGGCTTGCCACCGTGCACCCATCGCCTTGTTCTGTCTTCTGAATTTTATTTGTGTTGTGTTGTGCAGCATGGTAGGATAGACCTTTAACCGAAAAGAAAACTTGTTATGCCATGCCTTGTCCCGAATCCTTGCCTGAATCACCAGATTTTGCTAAATCGTTGATGCCTCAAAATTTTCACGGTGTTTCATGCAGGAAGCAAGGTTTGAAGATTGGCCAAGTTTTCACGATTAAGGCTAGATGCTACGCTACATAGCGTAGCAAGTATCTAGCATATGTGTGTAGCAAAACATAGGACAACATGCTATGCTATGCCGGGTATGCCATGCTATGATACACAGTAAAGCATGTGGGTGATTGTGTAACATCAATGCACTTAACCTAATTGGACTGTTGGCACACGTCCCGAGACGTTGATGGTGCAATTACGACGTGGCAGGCTCACAGTTGTATCATTGCAGACTCACAATCACAACAGTCATGCATGTCCAACGATCATACTGGCACATGTAGCATAAGCAAGTCAATGAAGGCCCAGGGCATGTGGCATCCAAACCATTCCTTTCACGTTCCCTTGGTCCTATAAATACCCCGATCAGCAACATTCAAAGGGTTCTATTCGGTTTGAATTTTTTGCAAAGTATCTGACTTCTCCTCTCTCTACCACTCAAGTTCTCCTCTTAGCACATTGTAACATCAAGCATTGTAAGTTTTCTATTTAACACTACAAATAGTTAGCATCCCCAACTAACATTCTATTCTATCCCCCTTCTACCACCTTGGTAGAATCTACACATTGTTAGCACCTAAGTCCACACCCAAGCGCACAACCTACTTTTCTCTACATGTCCTAGTTACTCTCAGGACCTCTGCACTCTGTCATGTTGTGCAAACAATTGTATCCACCCTGACAAAGCAAACTTGTAGCTTCAAAGCGATGCATTTTTCTAACTGTGTTTTACTTTATTTCCTGCTTATTCTCATGTGTGGCATTTTTTTCTGCTTTATTCACTTTCAAGCATTACTTCGCATTTTTGCCCTTGTTTTCAAATTATATGTTGCAAAAGGCTATATAGATGCTGATTAAGTCCCTATCTAATCAACAAGACCATTCAAGGCACCCCGTATCCACACACACACCCAGCACGACCATCCCGTGGGTAAAGGGTCAGAACTGTCGCACCCACCGACCCCTTGGTGTTTTCCAGCCGCCGATGTGTTCGGTCGCTACAATTTTATGGCGCTAGAAGGAGGGCATTTTGGTACCTATTCTACATGTCATGGTAGTTTTGTGAGCCTTCTACACCCTGATATGCATAAGCGTAAATGTGACACCCTTTTGCAGTTGTTTGCGCTTTGTGCGGTGTAGATCAGTTGCCTCGACGATTCCTTGAGAGCCCTATAGAACACAAGGCCTCCAATTGCGAGTTAGCTAGCTTTTTTTATGGTATTCTTACTTGTGTTTTGTACCCCATCATGCATGGTATATGTCAATTGCCTCGATAGTTCCTCCAAAGCCCCGTGAGACATAAATCCTACTTGTTCACTAGTTAACTTGCCCGCCTCACGATCTTGCATGTGTTCTATACCCCATCGTGCGTGGTACAGATCAATCACTTTAATAGTTCCTCAGGGACACTATGAGACACAAAGCCTTTACCAGTTAGCTAAACCTATCTTGCGGTAGTCTTGCACATGCTCTGCACCTCATTGTGCACTGGCATAAATGTGACACCCTTTCGTGGATGTTTATGCCTTGCGTGATGTAGATCGGTTGCCTCAATGGTTCCTTGGGAATCCGGCTAGACGTAAAGCCTTCTTTTTATTGCCTTTTAGTCAATTTGTTCTTTTTTCATCTTTTTGCGCTCTTTTGCAAAACTACTCAGCTTGCAATGGCTTTTTCAACTACTGCTACCAATGCCTTTAATGTGGAAGTTCCCTTCAATGTTGAATTTTCCATCACGGTTCAAGGCACTACTGGTGCTGAACAACTGTTGAACCCGACATTGGACATGCACCGATCTTTCAGAATCCAAAATTGAGAACCTAAGGGATTGGCTCAGCAACATGAGCATTACAGTTTCCTCTATGAAAAGGTGCAGGTCAATCTACCCTTAGACATACATGAACTCGAGGAAAAACATAGCTTTGAGTTCACTTACTGCAATGGGAATGAATTTGTTCCTACTCCCAGCATTTCTTTACCTTTAACACAAGCATACAAAAGGCTTCTAGACCAACTAATCTAGTTGGCTAGGCTTAGGGAGCAACAAGATATAGCATCCAACCAAGATGACACTTTCCAGGATGGACAAGAGGAACTCGATTCCTAATCGGATGATGGAGGTCCAACCGACCCCACTCCTATCCCTCCTACCTAGTCCTTCTAGGCTAAGCCATCATCTGTTATCGCTCCCTCTGTAATTACGCCTACGCTGCCACAATCCAATATTATAGCTACTATGGGTAGCCATGCCAATCCTACAGCATTTCAACGCTCGCTCTTGCCTATTTCGCATGTTCCATTTGCAGCTACTATCCCTTTACAGACTATTTAACTATCTATTCCTGTGGCACATAACATGCCAACCATGGCTACCCTGCCACATGTGCATACCATACCTACTTCACAAACATATGCAACTTCTACCTCTATTCCTACACTCATGTCTATTCCACCCACTCTGGTGGGCCCCATTTGCTTCTTTACCTACCTCGCAACCATCGTAGATGTCTCACTATGAGTGCTCTCAGATACACCAAACCTTGCAGTCAACACAGCCTAACATGGGGTTATGGTCTATGCTATCGGTGACATAAGCAGTCTATCCAGTAGACCAACCCATGGTCACTACCTTAACAACACCACCTGCTGGGTGGTGGACAACACAGGCAGCACTGCTTATGGGGCTTGTTCCAACGGTACTGTCGATGGGTCACACCGCCACCCCTACCATACCACATGCGGGAGTAGCCTCTGCAGTGCCCCAACTATCTACAACATCACTAGGCCTAGACCAAGCGTCTCAGCTCATCTAGACCCTCATTGAGAAAATAAAATGCCTCAAAGCTGTTGGGTTTGACATGGTACAAGTCATGGACTTCTACCAGGATGACCCCATCAGCACTGTAATCCCTTCTTTGACACTACCCCTAGGGATGTCTCTCCCAAATTTCACAAAGTACGATGGGGAGGGAGATCCCAATGCACATCTCGTCAACTTTAGGTCTGAGTCTCTGCTACTACAGCAATGGACGCACATGATCATTCGTGTCTTTGCCATGTCCCTAGCCGAGAAAGCCTTGGATTGGTACCATGCATTGCCACACTCATCGATTTCAACTTTGGAAGAGTTGCTGACCTAGTTCGTGATGTGCTTCAAGTACAACTTGAATCCATAAACCATGCTAGACCAGTTGATGAGTATGAAGCAAGACCCCCTAGAGCTGATCCAAAAGTTCATCCAACGTTGGAGCACAACCCTTAATGAGATTTGTGATCTCATCTCAGAGGTCCACCTGTTGGCTATCCTTAAGGATGCAGTGAATGACTTCATCAAGTCCAAACTATACTACCTTGTTGCTTGCTCTCTTAGTTAGGCTTTCGCTCAGAATAAGAGCATACAAGACATGGCCGAGGTAAGCAAAGACCTAGCCTACATTGCTTACAAGAACACCTTCGCAAAGAAGGAAAAGGGTAAAGCCCCAACAACCACAGTGGCTGTTATGGTAGCCAAGGCCAAGCCAAAACCTAGCAACAACAGTAGCAAGAACAACAAGAAATTGGCCACACCCATATCTAACCCTGTGCCCAAACTGGGCCACACACTGTAATCTACTGTAACTATGCCTGAGGCATCTGTACAACCCAAGTCCAACTTTGAGCACAAAGACCACTCAAAGTACACCCTACTACCTCTTAAGCCTTCGAAACTTCTAAAGCAACTGCTAGCAACAAGATACATCCAACACAAATAGATGCTAGAAGAAGCAACCGTGAAACATCAATGCTACTGCGATCTCCTTAGGAACCCCTCTTTGGCCCTACCCAATGAGCCTCCAGTTCCTAGAGATGTCAAGCTCGACAGGTTTTGTGACTACCACCAACAGTGTGGTCACAACATGGATTACTTCCTGGCGTTGCAGGATGACATCCAAAGGTTAATCGACCAAGGGAAACTGGTTCTGGACGAAAGCAACCTAGTGTGCCAGAAAAACCAATCTATGTATTTCTACATAGACCCCCTCAATGCCAACAATGTCAGTTACATAATCAATGCCATTAGCATCAACAGTGATCCTAGGCCACCTTAGCAGCCATTCGTAATCTGTGTGCCTCAGCGCAATGCACCAGTACCATGGGCAACTAATCAAAGCTCGCAACAACCTTTCATCTTGAAAGTTCCACCATGGGCATCTACTTTTGTGCCACCTATTGGTGAGGCCATGTGGTCCCAGCCTATAACACGTTTAGCTCTATTCATCATTAGGGGGCCAAAATCCTTGATAGCCCCTATCTCATGTAAAATAGCTGAGCAGCCTTCTCGCCCCACAAGGTGAGAAGTCCACTTCGCAGGTGAGACATCTAAGGGAGGTACTGTCCCAGGTACTCCCAAGCCTATGTCCTCATTCCATGCATTTTTAACAAAGACAAAGGTCAACACAACCACAAAACCTACATCACTCTACTAACAAGGATCTGAGCCTAGATCCGAAGTCTCTTCTCCTTGGAAAATTCATCTTCTAGGATAGATAGAAGAGGAGGAAGGCATCAAACTAGGAGGCAGCCAAGACCTCTTAGACACCCTCACTTAGGTCAAGCAAGCCATAAAACAAAAAAACACTACCCTGAGTTTGTACAACCTAATCATGACATCTAATCCACACTGCGAGGCTCTAATTCGCATGTTGACAATGATTCTTGTCAATGAAGACATGCCAGAAAAGGAGGAGGCAATCTACTTAGTCATGCTTCCCTCTACACCTACATGGTCAGAATAGCCTCAACTAAGCTTTTGCAATGCCACCATTAGGAAAGACCTTGAGAAGGGTCAAGTGACTACGTCGCCTCTGTTCATCACAATTTAGGTAGGTCAACACTAGATCCAAAGGGTACATGTTGATGATGGAGCCGACACAAATTTCATCCCCTTCCCCATTGTAGACAAGCTGAGCTTCATCGACCAAATCAAGCACATAATGACGGCATGCCTAAGGTCGTTCAATGGGATGTGAGTTGTGGTAAAGGGTACCATTCACATAAACTTCATAGAAGGGGATTAATTCCCCACAAATGTAACATTCATTGTGGTTAAGGAGATGCCTGGGTTTAACCTAATCTTAGGGAGATCATGGTTAGCACAACTTAGTGTTGTCTCCTCACCCATACACCAGGAGATCCACCTGCCTTACGCAAGTAGAGAAGTGGTGATCCATAGTGATGAAGTAGCAATGCAAGTGATCCACAACATAGGTGTGGAAGAAGGCTCAGAATTCGTAACTCCTAAGAATGAAGTTCCTATTGCAACCTACACTGACTACCTAACAGAGGGGTCAGCTCAGCAAGTTGATCCCTTAAACAAAAATGCATGGACTAAGTTGTCCTTTCAAGTGGAAGGCGACGATGTGGATGAAGGCCCTGGCAGAGCATCTCGACCCTACGTTTCACTCAACCTACATCGAGTTAGGAAGTAGCTTTTCCTAGAGTAGCAACCCCACTTCTTCTTGCCCACACACTACTCATATGCTACGCTATGGCCCAAAATGGCCTAAAACTAGTGATACGCCATGGCTTGAAATGGCCTAAAACTAGCAATACGCTATGGCCCGAAATGGCCTAAAACTAGCAATGCTATGCTATGGCCCAAAATAGCCTAAAAATAGCACAAGTCACTGGTTAGCTTTTGTTCAAGTCATTGATGCATCATCCCTTTAGCATATTATGCAATGGCTTGAAACGGCCTAAAACTAGCAATGGCCCAAAATGGCCTAAAACTAGAAAGCATGAACATTCTATACAAAATGCATGTATGCAATATGCAAGTTAGCACAAAATCCTCTTCCTTTATTCAAAAAAGACTGTTCTCTTTCAATGTTTGCAAAATTCATTACACAAAATTGCAAAAATCCAAAATTTCAAATTTTCAAAAAAAAAGTCCTATGCTGTCATGGGTCATTTCTATTTGCATCATCTCCACCATTTGTTCCTGCATCATCTCCCTTTGCATTGTCTTCCATTGCTTGGTCCCTCACCAACTCTTCATTTCCTCCCTCTATGGGTGTTGCGCCATCACCTGGGGCCTACATCATAGGGGTAAAGTTGTTAGTGAGGCCAAACAAATGCAAACTACAACCGAGCATAAACATTAACATGGTAGAACGCAACTAACCTAAGAAGGACTCGTGTTCATCTTGAAGGGTATCTGGTCTAGACCAAGACCGAGGCGATGCTAGACCTTATCTACCATAATATCTACCCAACGCCTTCTGTATGGTGCAGGATCTGCTGTGGTAGCTCTCACCCTTTTAGTCGATGTCCACCTTGCTGGCCCTAGAGCATAGGGGATGGCCACAGCCTCTCTTGTGGGAAGGGTCACCTTTGAGTTAGGAGCTTTCATCACCTTGATCTTCTCTTTGAACCTGGCATAAGCATCATAAGCATCAATGGCATTTACGAACGCTTTGTATGAAAATGCCTCCATAGAAACTTCTTCGTATAACTTGCGATGGATGACATTTCTTATTTATACATATTCTTGTGGTTTCTTTGCATCTACCCCCATTCGAAACTCTTAGTACTGAGGTCTTTTAGATCTTGACACTTCTGGTCCAACAGGTCCATCTGCATGCACTGCTCTATCAATTCACGGGTAGTCTCGACATTTTGGCATGCAACCGTCCAAAACCTAACATGGTCTACCACCACTATGTACTAGTACTCATTTTTTGTTTTTCCAGCCATTAAGAAGTCATTCCTCAACTTAAGGTCCTCCACCTGGGTCCTCAGGTTAGCTTCCCTTTGCTCTGCCCGTTGGACTCACTTCCACAGTTCCTCATTGGTATGCTTGCACTCCCACAGGGAGCATGTCGAGTGCAAAGCACACTTGCAGACCACATCATATGCACGATGAGACACCTCGATCACTTCCTATGGTAATGTGGACATGGCACCAACCTTCAAAGGTCATGTCAAGTCCCATTTGAGTCAAGAGATTTCCATAACACAAAGAACACACTAGTCGCATTAGCATATTACAAGTAGCAAATGCAAGAAACTTTAGCATAGCAACATGAGAGTGAATAACCCTACTACTTACCTACTTCAGGGTCCACCTACTAAAGGTGCTTAACCATGTCATCAACAATCCCCTGCATAAACATGAATTTGTCAAGGATTTCAGCCCAAGGCTCGGCGTGAACAGGAGTGGGTCCTATGGCATCAGCAATAACATTTGTTGCATAACTAGATACATTAGCAATGAACAAAATGGACTATGATAGGGTAGACATATTGCCAGACTCACCAACATCCAGTTGCAGTCTCTCTTCCGACTGATGTAAAATGATAGTGGAGGCCTGGCCGAAAATTCCTCCCAGGTCCCTGTGGACCTCTTCTTCATGCACTAGCGCTTTCCTTTGAGGAGACCAGTGTCTTGTTTATTCAAGGGGGACTCCTTAGTAGGAGGATTCTCCCTAATGAAGAGAGCCCCTACCTTAGTTGTAGGGGCTTCCTTCTTATTGACTGGAGCCCCTCTCGCTAAAACTGGGGCCTCCGTGTCCTTATTCATCGCCCTCATCTTAGGGGCTGACACCTCCTTGTCACCTACTTCTTCTCTTTCTTTTGATAGTCAAACATGTTGGCATTAGTTCAAAGAAAATAGCCTAAGGTAGATGCTACTCTACGCTATGACATCTAGCGTAGCATAGCATAGCAGACCACAACAAAAATAAACATTGATCGAAAGCACTTACCAATAGGAGGTCACGTCCTCTATAGTTTAAGCCATGGTATGCACCCCTCCTCCTTCTCCACGCAAAGGGCTAGGGGAGGCCTCTTTCACTACAATGTGCTAGCAACCGTTTTAGCTATGAAACATTCACCCTGAGATACGCTACCATCCACGATGGGGGGCGTCTCTCCTATGCTATCCTGGCTGTGAACATTGTGGGCCACCTGATCCTTAGTCATTACGGAAAATGACTCCCCAACTACTTATGGAGGGTCCTGGGCTTACATGGTCCAGAAGACCTAGTGAATCCAGGGTCTAGAAGTCTGGTCATGATTCCGCAAGACCCAGTTTCCTCTCTCCCAAACCACTAGGAACTCCGTGAAGCACTTGAAGCAGCCTATATAAAAGGCCTAATGGATGCTGGAATGGGACTTTGTTTTTACATGGTTCCCCAAGATCTCAGCCTGCAAGCCTTTGCACAGAGACTTGACCCAGTTATAATGAGTCCCCTCCTCCATAACCTCACACATTATCTAGGCCTGCTCAAGCCCTAGGGCCTTTCCTTGGGTAAGAAGATGGGGGAATGCACGAGCACAAAAAACATGGTAGAACACCATGACGGATCCTTCCTTGAGCTTCTCCATAGGGAGCCCCTTATGCTCCTTGGTGAGCCCTAGCCACTCCTGGAGGTCATCCTTCTCAAGGGTCAACTCCATCTTGGACTTTGACCCTTCCGAAATGCCTTCAATAGGGATGCCAACTAGAGCCACGGACAGCTGGTCATTGATGTCAATGATCACCCACATGCCATGCACGTGTAGGAAAAAATGATCCACCTTGTCAGAGAAGGACTCGACCAAGGTGAGCATCTCAACCATGGGAACGTTCAAGTTCGGGGCTAGGAATAGATCCATAAGCCTCGCCTTTTCAATGTTTTGTAGCAGAGCATCCGAAGCCCCAACGTTGAGCCAGCGCTGGCTCTTCTCTAGTTCTCCATACTTGAAGTAGACGTTCACCCCTTGCGCCTCGGTGGTTACCACCATCACCTCCTTAGGCTTCTTCGCCCCTGTAATAGGTTCAAAAAATGTTTAGCACAAAGATGTAGGAAATTAAAAATTTGCAAAGGCATCAAACATGTAGCAGTTACCGCTGAACCTGCTAGGTCGGTATGGCAGTGGGAACTATTGGAGTTCAACCAGAACTTGGTCAACTGTAATTTTCTTGAAGGGTTTTGCCCACTTCCCATCCAACCAGCCCTGCCTCCTACACTAATCGTAGAGGGGAAAATACATGTCCAGGTAGGTGTGATATTCATCCCCACATTGATAAATCATGCCCACCCATAGGTTTTTGGTAGAAGAGAACTCTTGTAGGGCTATTTGTGCCATGGCTAGTTGATTCGGTAGGTCATGAACACCATTCTCGTCAAGGAAGAACCTAATAGCAAATGCATACTGTTAGCATTAGGCCACCATGGCCAACGTTGCACAAACATAGCAGAACAAAATTGCAAAACTTACCCACCAGCAACGTAGATAGTTCCTTAAGGGTTCTAGAAGCATGTCATCATAAAACATGCAAGGAACAATGTGTTAAAGTAGTGGTAGCAGTCATACTCGGCCATCTCCCAGATCCAGGCCAGCACCTTAACCCTCTTAGGAGCTGACTGGATCCTTCCCCCCACCTGCTTGTGACTGCCTCGTCAGTGAAGAACCTCAAAAGGCCTGGACTTACCTTAGGAAAAATGGCTTCTATGATGATGGTCATCTTTTCCTCCTCTAGGGAGGACCAAACAATCATGCTGAAGTGGTCGAGGAGAAATTGCAAGACATCTTGTGTCCTGGGCCTGAACTAGACCCCTCGGTTCCCCATATGTATCTAGGGAGGAGGAACATTAGCCATAGGTCTACCCATGTGACATAGAACCCCTCTAACCTCCAAAACAATTAGCCTAGGTCTCAACCCCACCCTACATAACACAATTAGCAAATGTTGGTATCATATCCAAAGGCAATACATGCACCAACATAGTAGCAGCGTAGCATAACCCTATTCCTATGCATAGCGTAGAAAGAGCATGAAGGCCTAGTGTAGCAAGAACATGCAAATAGCCTAGCATAGCAATAGAACACTTAACAACATGCCTTATGAAACATGTGTCACACCATTACATCAAACATGGCCTAGCCCTTCTAAGGGTTCTACATTACGCCATTCAAAGAACAAGCAACCTAAACCATCCAAGCCCCCATAATCATGAAAACTACGGTGGTGGTAGTTTAAGCAGACTTGCATGCAACAATGATGTAATGTATAATCATCTGCCATGGCTGAAATGGCGACGGTGGTGATGCAAGGGCCAAAATGATGCAATGACAACAAGAAAACATAGGTAACCAAGAATAGATGCAAAGAGAATAATAGAAAACATAAAACAAAAAAGGCATAGGAAGCATAACCTACTGGGTCAATGGTGTGCTCTTCCACGCTGCAACGGGCAACTACGTCGTGCACCCCAAGGTCTTCTTCACCTCATTGACCTTTGCAAGCACCAAGTGAATCTTAGGAGCCATTGTCCTGATTGTAGATTCACACTCTTCGCTGTAAAAAAAATTGCCTCGCTAACTGCTATCACAATTGCTCCATGGTCTGAAATCGCCTTGTGCTCCAATGTGGGCTCTGTGCTCTTATGATGAGAATGGAAAAATTGCTAGGGCTTAATTCCTATTTATGGTCATGATGGAAAGATGGGGAAACTTGACGCCCTCCCTCTCTAATTAATGTGATGCATGTTGTACAATGTAGCATGCTCGCCACGACATCGTAGCACTGTTAGCATTAAAGCCTTGACATGCTTTGAGTTAGCTATGTGCTTTCTCAGAAACAAAAAAAATATATCTATTTTCATTATATGTCCAAAAAGACCTTAAAATAGCAAGCCTAGCAACTACAGCACGATGGGTCTGAAAAGACCTTAAACTAGCAATCCTAGCATAGTTGCACTTCTAATGGTCCAAAAAGATCCTAAACTACCAGTCCCGACCTATTACATTTGTAGTCTACAATTACATGGGTGATTTCACATCTTCCCATAGTTTCACACTTTCACACTAGTAGTATCACAATTTCTAGAAGTTTCGTGTCAGCATGCCCATGTGTTTTGTCTTAAAGGTTTTGTATTTCTCGTACCCTCCTTTTCTCGTTTCGCATACCATCATTCCGCATGTTAAAATTTTTCATGTTACAATCTGGCAGTCCAAAATGATACTAAACTAGTAGCCTGGCATTTGCATATTAATGGTTTCATAGCTTTGCACTTTTACATCGATAGTTTCACACTTTTAGCAGTTCTACACTCTCATGTCTTGGAGGTATGCCATGACCTTAAACTAGCAAAATTTTAATCTCTATATCATCACACTTTGCAAGTTGCATCTTGTCGCTACTTTGCAAATTGTCATTATACACAATCTCTGCCAATAGATGCCTCTTAACTAGGCTTTTGTCTCATGTTGGTAGGTTGAGCAAGAGATAGAAGTCCATCGCAACCTCTCCACACCTTTAACATTAGTAGGTCCACAGGGCGAGCTTACGAGATAGTTGGACCCCAAGATGATCGACTGGGGATCGACCATAGCTAGCACCATATCAACCTTAGAAGCATCCCTAGACTAGCCCGAGCATCTAGTCAAAGCCCTAGATTTAGAAGTCAAGGATGTGATCGAAGATCCTCTCGTCAAAATGCTTGTGACCACATCAAAGGTGGAGATAAAAACATTGAAACTTAGCTCCCTCCTAGATGCACGAATGCATAAAAGTATAGCCAAGATCCTGCAAGATAATATCAATGCCTTTTCATGGTCATACAGTGACATGTCGGGTCTAGATCCATGGCTGATTCAGCACAACATCATCCTAGACTTGTGCATGAAGGTAGTCAAGCAGAAGGCTTGCAAAGTTAAGCCAAAAATCACACTAGCTTTGAGGGATGAAATCACCAAGCTATACCAAGCTGGTTTCATCTGCACGATTGACTACTCAGAGTGGGTATCCAACATTGTTGTGGTTTCAAAGAAAACAAGAGGAATACACATCTGTATAGACTTCCAGGACTTGAACAAAGCAACAATCAAGGATAACTTTCCACTCCCAAGCATCAATTAGCTCATCGACACCATGGCTGGTCATGCTCTACTATCCTTTATGGATGGTTTCTTTAGATATAACCAAATCTGCATTAACCTAGAGCACCAACTATCAATGACCTTCATGACCCCATGGGGTACCTTCTACTACACCATGATGTCTTTCAGGCTCAAAAATGCTGGAGCAACATACTAGTGAGCCATGACTTAAATCTTCAGTGACTATATCCTAGAAATGTTAAATGACTATGTGGATGATATAGCCATCAAGTCCAAGGAGGTATCTGATCACCCACATGACCTAGGAATAGTTCTCAAGTGCTGCCAAATGCATGACCTGCACCTCAATCCTAAGAAATGCATCTTCGGGATGAAAATTGAATGCATGTTAGGGTTCATAGTATCGAAGGCTAGAATATGGGTGGATCCTGACAAAGTCAAGGCCATCATCAATCTGGCACCTCCCACAAATCTTAATGAGCAACATGGTTTGCAAGGTAGAGTATAGTTCATTTGAAGGTTCATAGCAAGGTTGATCTACAAGTTACACCCCATGCAACATCTCCTAAAGAAGGGGGTTAACTTTGAATGGACAACCCAGTGTCAATAGGCCTTTGACGACTTGAAGAAGCACCTCTCACACCTCTTGACTGTGCATCTTCCACAAAGGGAAAAACCCTTCTTCATTTACCTCACCATCACTGACACATCTATCGTGGCACTAGTAGTACAAAAGCAAGATGACGATTTTGAGATATCGGTGTATTATCTGAGCCATGCACTGAGGAGAAATACAACAAAGTAGAGAGGAATTACCTTGCTTTAGTATTCACACTAAAAAAGTGGAGGCATTACCTATTCCGTAGTACAACCAATATCATTTGCAAAAGTAATATACTCCAGGCTATCACTAACAACCTATAGGAAAGTAGCAGGATAGCCTGATGGAAAGAAATAACCACAAAGTTTGATTTACACTATGTAAGTCAATCATCAACAAAGGGTCAAGCAATAGCGACCTAACTCATGGCCTCGCCGATCGATGATCAAGCAACCATAGACCCCGAATTCCCAGATGAGCATGTTAGCAATATTGATGTTATCCCATCACATCTCGAAGCCACTTTGCACTTCAACGGTGCATCAACCACATGAGAAGGTAGTGCAGCTATCACCATCACATTCCCCTATGGGGAAATGCATCCATTCGCTTATCATTTTACATTCCCATGCACTAACAATGTGGCAGAATATGAAGGGCTGCTTAGAGGCCTCTTAACTACCCAAGCACTGTGCATACAACACCTAGCAATCTAGGGAGATTCGTAACTAGTCATGAATCAAATCATCGAGGTCTACTTCTACAAGGCTATGCACCTACAACCCTACTATGACCTAGCAAAAAACTTGCTTAAGTAATTTGCAACCATAGATGTGCAACACGTGCCATGCAATGAGAACACCATGGTAGATGCCTTAGCCACCCTTACATTAAACATTCCATCACATTCCTTGGCCAATCTGCCAACTTCAATTATCAAATGCAGAGAGCCCATCACTCAAGTGGAACACGTGGCCTTTGTTAGTGTTTTGGATACCCAGGAGTGGTATGTCGACATTAAGGCTTACCTATAGCATGGCGAACCCCTAGGTGGATTGATATCTACTCAGAGAGATGCAATCTGCAAGCGTGCCTGGAAATACATGCTCATGGGAAATGACACCCTATGCCTACATTCCTACAATAGGATATTGCTAGCATGCATGGATGTGGACTAGGCATAGAAGGTAGTTAATGAAGTGCATGAGGAACTTTGCAGTGGACACATAGCACCCATGGCTATGGCTACAAAAATTAGATGCCTAGGGTACCACTGGCCACACATGGATCATGACTGCCTATCGAAAGTTAAGACATGTGACACATGCCAAAGATATAAAAATATCATACATGTAGCACCTACAGACTTGCACCCAACAAAAATCACATGGCCCTTTCAATGATGGGAACTAGACCTCATAGGGCCTATCATACCTAAGTCCTCCGTAGGGCATAGTTTCATTATCACTACCACTAAGTACATTACCAAGTGGGTGGAAGCTATCCCCCTAAGGAACACAACATCTTAGCAAATTTTCCATTTCATCCTAGACCACATCGTAACAAAATTTGGGCTTCCAATGACTATTGTGACCAACAATGGGCCACAGTTCATCAGTATGAAAACTTGAACCTTCTGCAAAAATCTAGGCATTAAACAATCATTCTCCTCCCCTTATTATCCATAGGTGAATGGACAGGTGGAGGCTACAAATAATTCCATCATCAACTTGCTGAAGAAGATGCTCAACAATAGCAAGAGATGGTGGCACGAGCAAATCCTCTACGTCCTGTGGGCCTATCGAATGACGTGCAGAACCACCACAAGTAAGACTCCTTACAATCTTGTTTATAGATCTAAAGCTATGTTGCCTCTTGAGTCGCAAGGACCTTCACTTCAGATGATCCTATCCGACATCATGAGCGAAGCCTAGAACAACAAGTCATGGATCATCAACCTCAACTCAATAGAGGAGGAGCGTGCACAGATGCTGAAACACATAGAGAACTACCAAAGCAAGCAACAGTAGAAGCATCGTGCAGATCCATGCTAACGACTAGTGTAGAAGGGAGACCTCATCCTCAAGGCCATCTGTGAGCATGTGAGAAAATTCTCAGCTAACTAGGAAGGTCCTTTTCGTGGTCACTAGAGCCTTCGGAAATGGATCCTTCAAGCTGGTGGACATGGATGACAATAAATTCGCCAACCCAATCAATCACTCGTACCTAAAGCTATACTTGTCTAAAGCACAATGGTAGCCACCACTATCCACTATGACGATAAACTAGCAACAGCATCGAGCAGCGTCTGCAATGAAATTAAACTAGCGACATCGAGCACCATCCACTATGATGTTAAACTGTCAACAACAATAAGAAGCAGCATCTACTACGACGTTAAACTAGCATGTACAGTCTATTGGGATCTTAAACCAGCACAGTGGTCTGTTGGGACCTTAAACTAGCACACAGTCTACCAGGACCTTAAACTGGGTTTACGTCACATCCTTAGCATGCATCAGCACCAAATACACATTGAGCAAGTGAACACGATGCTGATGCAACTCCAGAATGTAATTCACGATGCAATGGGAACATGGTCTAGAACATATGCCACCCTTGGCATCATGCTGACCCTCTGAAGATGTCGTAGGGCATTACACTGGCCCTCCAAACATACCATCGCCATGGCCTCTTGCCCTAATGGTAGTTCCTTAGCTAGTGCCTACAGCTGAAGTTCTAATAGTATTGTGGGCCAGCCACAATATTGTTACCCTTCGGCCCCCTACCAACAACATTCAGTTATGTGGTACCTGATCCCATATCTGAACTGGGAATGCATGCCCCTGGCAAGGATTCCAATGCATCTGCACTCACAACGGTGCCTTCGAGGTCGGTTCCTCCACGCTGACACTGCCAAGGCCGCTACTAGCCTTCCTACTTTGGACATCATACACTAGCAATGATGTCCAAAAGCTACAACAACACCAGTAGCTAGGAAGACCTTTACCCTTAAGGGCATGGCTTGCAACAGCAGAAAATGCTATAGCATCGCAAAGTGAGTGCCTCGACTAGCTTGGCTACTACATAGTGCAAACTCCCATGGCATGCATAACATAGCTCACCACCTAGGAAACACCAGTGCAAGTTCCATGATGCACGTAACATAGCTTGTCACATGGAACACATCTGTAGGTAGGTCAAAACCCTACACAGATGTAACGCAACTCATCCCAGGAAAGACACATGTCCTATGGGAAGTCGAAGGACAGTTGAAGCAAAGGTGAAAATGCACACGGCTCCCTCAAAGAACTTTGATGAGGGATTCGGCTAAACCTCATCCTTGCCATTCTCCTGTGCCTCCTTCCTCCCTACTTCACCTCCACTCCAATGCAACACTCTCAAGTGTAGTCAAGTGATGTCTCAACACTCACCAAGCGATAACCTTAGCATTTTGCCTGCTACAGTATTTCGTATTCTTTGTTGACATCTATAGAGCCTATTCTCCAGATGTCAATAGAGAGGGGTCAATGAAACATCCAAAAAATAATGTGAGGTCATTCTCACTTCACCAAGCATTAAAATTCATGCAGTGTTATGGTAGTTCTTTGGGAGGAGAATGCTCTAAGTTCAAGATGGCCAGTTCAGTAAATTTTCTACTTTGGGCATGAACAAGCTCTACAGATCATCCTGCCTATCCACCTAAGTAGTCTTCCCAACGAACAACCTTCTTAGAAATGATGCATGGAGTTGGTAATGGCATTCTAGATGCACAAAAAAATTCAGCAAGTTTTCAAAGTCAGGAAGTCTACTACTCTACACTACGCCCTGCTATGTAGCATAGCAAGATTTAGAAAACATTTATAGAACGAAGTGTCATGCTACGCTACGCTACATAGCATAGTGTAGCATAGCAAAAACTATATAGCTAGTTTCATTACCGAAATTCAAAGTCCTTCAACAATGTCCCTTTCCATTAGGAAGTGGCAGACTATGTCTGCTGCTACGCTATGTTGAGCTACATGGCCCAGTGAGGCATAGCAATCCTGTGGAAGAGACAGAAGGCAGCTCAAAGGGAAAGGCTAGCAAAGTTGCAAGTTTTGCAGTGCAGGAAGCAAGGTTTGCAAATTGGCCAAGTTTTTGTGATTAAGGCCAGATGCTATGCTACATAGTGTAGCATAGCATAGAAAGTATGTAGCATGTACGTGTAGCAAAACACAGGACAACGTGCTATGCTATGCTAAGTATGCCATGCTACGACACACAACAAAGCATTTAGGTGGTTGTGCAACATCAATGCACTTAATCTAATTGGACCATTGGCACACGTCCCTAGATGCTGACGGTGCAATTACAGTGTGGCAGGCTCACAGTTGCAAATTGGAAAACTCATAGTCACAATAGACATGCACGTCCAACAGTCATACTGACACATGCAGCACAAGCAAGTCAACGAAGGCCAAGGCCACATGGCATTCAAACCATCCTTTTCGTGTGCCCTTGGTCCTATAAATACCCATATGAGCAACATTCAAAGGGTTTCATTTGGTTCAAATTTTTTGGAAAGTATCTGACTTCTCCTCTCTTTGGCACTCATGTTCTCCTCCTAGAACATTGTAACATTGAGCATTGTAAGCTTTCTGTTTGACACTATAAATAGTTAGCATCCCCAGCTAATATTCTACTCTTTCCCCCTTCTACCACCTTGGTAGAATCCACACATTGTCAGTGCCTAAATCCATGCCCAAGTGCACAACCTTCTTTGCTCTACACGTCCTAGTTACTCTCCATCACGCTATGCAACCAACTGTATCCACCCTAACAGAGCAAACTTGTAGCTTTGGAGTGGTGCATTTTTCTAAATGTGTTTTTCTTTGTTTCCTACTTATTCTTGTGTGTGGCATTAGTTTCTTCTTTATTTACTTTCAAGCATTACTTCATATTTTTTCCCCCATTTTCAAATTATATGTTGCAAAAGGCTATATAGAGGCCGATTAAGTCCCTGTTTGATCGACAAGATCATTTATGGCACCTTGTATCCGCACACACACCTAGCACAACCCTCTTGTAGGTATGGGGTTGAAACTATCATGCCCACCGACCCCTCAGTGTTTTCCAGCCATTGATGTTTTCGATCGGTACAAGTTGCAATAGGTGTTTCATTCTCACAAGTTATGACCTCTAATCCTTCTTCCAGGCCTACGTTGTGGATCGCTTGCATTGCTACTTCATCACCATGGATCACCACTTCTTTGCCTACATAAGGTAGGTGGATTTCCTAGTGTATGGATGAGGATACAACTCTAAGTTGCACTACGAATGGTCTCCCCAAGATTAGGTTAAACCCAGGCATTTCCTTGACCACGATAAATGTTGCGCTTGTGGGGAACTGATCCCCTACTACGAAGTTTATGTGAACTATGGCATTTAGCACAACCGATGCCCCATTGAATGACCTCAGGCATGACATCATTCTGGGCTTGATCTAGTTGACCAAGCCCAGCTTGTCTACGATGGGGAATGGGATGACATTCGTGGCAGCCCCATCATTAATGTGTACCCTTCGGATCCAGTGTTGACCGACCTGAATTATGATGAAAAGAGGCACCATAGTTACTTGACCCTTTTTGGGATCTTACCTAATGGCATCATCACAGAAGGTTAGTTGAGACTGTTTTGACCTTGCAAGCATGGAGGGAAGCATGGCCGAGTAGATCACTTCATCCTTCGCTGACATGCATTCATTGACCAGAGTCACTATCAACATGTGGATTAGAGTCTTGTGGTGTGGGATAGATGTCATTATTAGGTCATACAAGCTCGATGTAGTGTTTTTTTGTTTTGGAGCTTGTTTGACCTGTGTGAGGGTGTCTAAGAGGTTGCCCTTTCCATGGGAGAGACCACAACCATCTCCTTTTCTCCAGGGCTACCAAGGTGGACACCCACCGAAAGGGAGAGAGTTGTTGTAGCAGATGCTACACCAGGTAGAAGACGTTGGGTAGATATCATGGAAAAGGAGGTTTGACATTTCCTTGGGCTCATTTTAGACTAGATACCCTTCAAGAAGGACATGGGCCCTTCTCAGGTTAGTCACTTTCTACCGTGTTAATGTTTATGCTCTGTTGTAGTTTACGTTTGTCGACCTAGTTAACCACTTTACCACTACAATGTAGGCCCCAGGTGATGGCGTAGCACCTGTAGAGGGAGGGAATGAAGAGCCAACAAGGGACATAGTAGAGGAAGTTAGTGCACAAGGCCATGATGCAGGAGCAAAAGGCGAAAACTATGCAAACAGAGACAACCCATGACCACCTGGGATTTTTTTTGAAAATTTGAAATTTTGGATTTTTGAAATTTTTGTGTAATGAATTTTTCAAACACTGTTTGAAAGATAATAGTTTTGAATAAAGCAAGAGGATATTATGCTAATTTTTGTATCGCATACATGCATTTTGTATAGAATGTTCATGCTTTCATGTGCTAGTTTTAGGCCATTTCGGGCCATTACGTAATATGCCAAAGGGATGATGCATCAACAACTTGAACAATGGCTAACTGGTAACTTATGCTAGTTTTAGGCCATTTCGGGTCATTGCTAGTTTTAGGCCATTTCAGGTTTAGGGTTGATGTATATTGCTAGTTTTAGGTCATTTCAACCCATTGCACATCATTAGTTTTAGGCCATTTTGGGCTTGAAACACCACAAAATTCTAAGCTTAGTACATTTCCAACAAGAATCGAGCTTAAGGGCCCACCGACAACTTCAAGTAAAGTCAAACTCAACAATGAGCAGTTCCTTGGGACCTGCCGATGACCATAGCAACATCTGCTATCAGAAATGGCAACTTCAGAGTGCAACATACTTAGTTTTTTTACTAAGTATGTGTTTCCAGCATATACGCCTAGCGTATACGCCCAAGTTCACATTCTCAACATATATGCCCAGCATATACGCCCAGCGTATATGCTCAAGTCCAGCATCCACAGCTTATACAACCCAGCATATATGCCCAACATTCACAACATATATGCCCAGCATTCATAACGTATACACCTAGCGTATATGCCTGGCATGCAACCCCCCAAGACGGCAAAGAAACAACAATTCAGAGCAAGATTTGATACAAGGCATCAATTCACAAGAATAGAGCAATCATCAGATGTAGACATCAGGCATCCTGGAGTCTATATGCTGAGCATATGCATCCTACACGCCCAGTGTATACACCCAGAAGACACAGCATATACGCCTAGCATATACGCCCAACATTAACTGCGTATACACCCAGCGTATGCAGCACATTGTACACTTGTAACATTTCATTGTTTTGCACCCAGTCGATGGGCCACGTGTCATCCAACCAAGTCTAACATCTAAATCTGTATAAAAGCCCCAATTTTTCATTAAAATGGGGTTGGCAATTTTGGAACAAACCAGAGAGAAAAATAGAGACGCCAAAAAAAACTAGAGTAGAGAACCTTGTATGCTGGACTTCAACCCTGTACGCTAAGCATACAACCTCTACACTATGCCTATAGTTTGAGCCAGCCCACAGTCATCCCTGCATCCACTGGGGCTATTTGTCCACCTTGTGTGAAAGCCACAACTATGTTAGACCGGTGCATTGTAACTCTCACTTTGCAATAATATTGCTACATTTTCTTTCTAAAATTTGTTATAGTTTTCCATTTATTGTTGCATGTTTGCTATTTATGCTCTGGTATGTTTACACTCTGTTTACATCAGTTACACCATTTACGCCTCGTTTCACATCGGTTACGCTGTTTATGTATAACCCAGCGTATAGCACTTCGGTGTACGTTCGGGGAAATCTTTGCCTGATCCATGTGTGGACCACTCAAGGTACTCTACCTTTGTTAAATTCCATCTTGCCCTTAGCTGAAGGTAGGATCTTCTGTGCATGTCTGGTGATCCGCCGGTTTCTGTTTCCTTCCAGCCGGAGACCGAGGATTTTGGACGGTACAGAAATTAGTGCTAGAAGGAGGGCTTCTACCTAAAACTTATCATGCCTTAGAGCTCTCAACATCTACACTACTGAGTATATGCCAACCTTATCTGGAAACTCCCCAACATCTATGCTGCTGAATATACGATGTCCGCTATACGCTGTAGACCCTGTCTACGCTATATGCTAACGCTGCACATTTTATGTTGTAGACTTTATCTATGCTACACACAAACAACTCTGTTTACGCTGCTGACGTATGCGCTACACATTTTATGCTGTAGACTTTGTCTACGCTGCACACACGCAACTCTGTGTACACTACTAACATATACGCTGCACACTTTACGTTGTAGACTTTGCCTATGCTGCACACAAGACTCTGTCTACGCTGTCTATGCTACTGCTAAGTTTACATTGAATACCCTATGCCGTAGACTCATCTACGCTACCGTCCAGTATATGCTACGATCTATACGCTGTAAACCCTATTTATGCTATACGCTGGCATAGTATACGCTGCTTAGCATATAGGCTGTACGCTTTACGCCGTAGATTCTCTACGCTGTCGCTATACGCTGTATACCTATACGTTGCCCTTATACGCTGGTCGTTGAATCCTATACGTTGAGACCCAGTTTACACACTGTACACCACCAACGTAGGTTTAAGAAACACCAGGTATACAAGTTTCATATCCCTTCACTGTATCATATTCTCGATCGTTCATTATGAACACCGCAAACTCCACCGCTACAACCATCCAAGTCACAGACCTTGTAGGCACCATGGCCATCCAACAGCCCGTAGTACAACCCACAATGGGGTCCCATAGTTCCCTTAGATTGTAAGGGAGGAACCCGTTGTCTAACGTTATAACTCAAGACAAGTACAATTTCATATGCATGAAAATACAAGATGGCCTAGCCGTGGACCGAGATGAAATGGAAGTTAAGAGGCAATACAAACTTTTCTACAGGGGAGGACAAGAGTTCATTCCTTCCCCATATGATATCATCCCTCTTCCAGAGCCTTACTCTAAGCTCATCACACAGCTTATCCTGGAAAAGAGCTAGTCTCTAAATCAGCCTGTAGTAAATCCTCAACAGGAAGAGGAGGATGAGTTCGTAGCTCAATCCAAGCATGAAGACTCATACCACACCCTTAGCCCATAAACTTATATAAACCCATCATTTCACCCATTCACGGGCAAAACTACATCCCTCCAGCCATTTGGAATCATGCAAGCACATGTGCCTCAACAAGACACAGCCGCTCTCATCCCCATTCCTCCAGCAAACGATGTTCAAGTCAACACGCTTCCCCTCGCAATTCCTCCTGCGACCACGACACCCCCGTTCTTACAAATGCAACCTCCTTAGAACAATGTAGGAGTGACCTTCCCACCCCACGTGATCAGGATGCCACACATAATACCAGCCTTTACATCTTCTCATTACATACTGCACGTCCCAACCCAAGGAACATCCTTCATAGTGGTAACCCAACAAGTTCAGGGGATTCCAACACAAAACATGACCGGGCAATGGACAGTGATTGGTGCCCAATCACATCAACCCCCTCATTATAACATACCACCTCACACAATCTTACAAGCTAATATTCCCCAAGTACAACCACAACAATAGCAACCCCTTGCCCACAATATGCCACCTCTGATACCACTTGCTATAAATATTCCACGAGTACAACCTCTAACTACACAGCTTTCAACCTTTCAACCTACTATTCAACAATCCAATTTGCATACTGTACCACATCCCCAACCTGCCATCTCACCTAGTGCTCAAGACTAGGCTAATGCTAAGAAACTAATGCAGGAACTAGCTGATGAGGTCAAACGCCTCAAGACGGCCGCCGACGGAGAGTTGAAGGTAGTGGATTTTTACCATGATGATCCCATCAGCTCTTCCATTCCATCCCTAACCTTACCCAAGGGTGTATCATTGCCTACACTAACTAAATATAACAGGGAGATGGACCCTAATGCTTACCTTATAACATTTAGACTAGAATGCACATTACTTTAGGCATGGCCACACGCCATTTTGAGAGTGTTCCCTATGTCCCTCACAGGGAGAGTACTTGATTGGTATCGGGCCTTGCCAAGAAACTCGATATTTTCTCTAGAGGAGTTGTTACATCAATTCATTACCAGGTTCAAGTATAACTTGAAACATGAAGCAACACTTGACAGTCTTATACAGGTCAAACAAGCACCCCTAGAACCCATACAAAAATTCATCCAAAGGTGGAGTGCTGCTCTCAATGAGCTCCACGAGCCGATCCCACAGACGTATCTGCTCACCATTCTAAAAGGGGCTGTCAATGACTTTTTCAAATCCAGGTTATATTATCTCAATGCACGTAACCTTAATCAAGCCTTTGTACAGATTAAAAACATAGAGGAGGTGGCCCAAAATAGCCATGATCCTGCATATTTAGCCTTTAAGAATCAACATAGTAAAAAATATAAAGAAAAGGCTAAAAAAACTATAGCAACATTGGTAGAAACATAGCAAACAAACATGGGACAACAAAGAAAACTGCCTGTTGCCCCTACTAATTACACTAAGCCCACTCCCGCGGCCGCACCAGAATCGTCCTCATCACAAAACCCAACACCAAATCGTACAAGAAACTTCGAGAGGAAAGAACCCTCCCAATACACACCACTACCCATGAAACCATCGTAGTTGTTTGGCCAACTCCTGAAGGCTAAGTTAATGAAACACAAATAGTTATCCCCTGCTGCTATCTAGAGACATGATCAGTTTTGTCAACTTGTTCAGAACCCAAGCCTAGCAACGCCGGATGAACCCCCAGTACGAAAAGGTTTTAAAATGGATCGCTTTTGCAACTATCACCAACATAATGGGCATGGCACGGATTACTGTTTCACCTTGAAACAAGACATCCAACGAATGATTGACGGGGGTCAAATCACTTTTGACGAAGCCAACCCAGTCCAGCCACAAAACCAAGCCATGGGTGTGTATAAAGATCTGCTAAACACCAAAGAGGTACCGTACGTCATTAACACGATCTACCTCGATAACGAACCTGAAACACCTAGCATTAACATCGTCTACTCTGACCATGATCATCAAATGCCTAATAAATCATTTGTAGTGTGTATTCCACCCACTGTACAAACACCCGTGCCTCAACCTTCATGCCCCCCATAGCAGCCTTATGTCATCCGAGTACCCCCCACCGTGGCAACACCTAAAACACCGACCTGCGAAAAACCATACGTGTTGCACGTACCTCTCGTCGCTGCTACCACAAATTCACCAACCTCTCCTATTAGACCTACCCCTTACGTAGTCCGAGTTCCACCCATGGTTGCAATAGCAGAGGTACAACCTCCAACTAGGCCAACTCCATATGTCGTTAGGACACCCGAACGTCCCAGTGATCACCAATCCTCTACTTCCCAGACACAAAATAAACCAAGCCCCTATGTCATCAAGGTGCCTAGCCAGTCTGGCACTCAACTACATGCAACTATCCAACCACAACCCTACTCAATTCCATACGTGGTACAAGTCCCAAAGCAACCTGAGGCCTCAAAATCAACCCCGCCCCCACGCCACACACAAGAATGCTTAGCGGATAGGCTTACACATGAATGCTTGGAGAAGGAGCATCAACGGCTAGCCTTAGGACCTTCTAAACCTACACCGCTAAACGCAGTACCCATGACACCCCCTAACGATCAACCAAACACAGGCCATGAGGGCGAATCATCCAGAAAACATGATACGTCTAAAACAACAATTCTAAAAAAAGGACAAACCAACGATGCACGAAATAAAACTGTTGGGCCCAATGGACCAAGTCACTACCTATAAATACGTGCCCAATAGTAGAGACTTAGTAACATCCCTAACACAGGTCACACAGGTGCTCAAACAAAAGAACACTTCACTAAGATTATACGACCTAGTGTTAGCATCACAAACCCATCGCAAAGCTTTAGTGCACATGTTAACATCTATCCCAGTGAGCGAGGACTTGTCTCCAAATGAACCTTCAATTCATGCGTTAATGTACTCACCTCAAGGGTCAACTTCCAAGCCACTAAGTTTTCACAATGATAACATCAAGTTGGATGAGAAAACAGGAGGGGTAACAACAGCCCCTATGTTCATAACAATACGGGTAAACCAATTCAAGATACATAGGGTCCATGTAGATGACAGAGCTGCCACAAACGTCATCCCATATCCCATCATCGAACAACTCAGGCTCATAGAGCTAATCAGACCAACTGCCACCACATGCTTGAAATCATTCAGCGGGTCGCGCGTGATAGTTAAAGGCACCGTGACTTTAGACTTCATAGCAGGGGACCAATTCCCCAAATTCATTGACTTTGTGGTGATTGATGAAATGCCAGGGTTTAACCTAATCTTGGGAAGGCCCTGGTTAGCCCAACTAAAAGCAGTCTCTTCCCCTATACACCAAGAAATTCACTTGCCTTATGAAGGTGGCAAAATTGTTATACATGGGGAGGCTACTACACCCATCATCTCATCATACATAGACATAGACCAAGGCTCAGAGGTTAAGCTTGAAGAGCCTAGACAACATGACATAAATGAACAATGGCCGATAGGTGATAATCCTTTAAACGCAAAGGAATATCCACCCAAAATAGAAATACCTAGGCCTGACATTGTACATATGCAGCCTCACATAGAAACCACAACTGACACAGAAACTATAATACATGCAGAAGCGCAAGAAAACACTAACGTGGAAACAATTTCATCAGACGTCCCTTGGGCTGAATTACCATTCAACGTGATCAACGAAGGGGACGCTGAATATAGAATCATACCCGCTAACTCTACTCCCAACGTTAAAATGCGAAAAATCAAAAAATTACTAAACCAATAAATAACAAAAAATTCATGGTCCGAAATGACGTTAAACTACATTCCTTGTCTGAAATGATGTTAAACTATAACAAGTTCGAAATGACATTAAACTACATTCGAAGCCCGGAATGATGTTAAACTATCATGTCTACAATGACATAAAAATAGCCACAATCAGAGATGGTCGGTCAACTGAGAAATCCGTCCGTGTCATTCAAAACGTCTCTTGCTTATGCTAAGGCCCAAAATGGCCTTAAACTACGCATATGGCCCAGAATGGCCTTAAACTAGTGCGTATGTGGCCCGAAATGGCCTTAAACTAGATCATTCACTTATACTTTATTCTTCTCCCACATTCTGGCTCACTGTTCGACTTTAAGCTTACATTGTCATCTTGTCCTTTTTTGCAATTATCTTTCAGTCCTACTTATGATTACATCCATGCATTACACTTAAACCACAAAAACAAACCAAAAAATTTTACATTGTCATGTCATGTTTACAATTAAACTCAAAACCAACAAAACATTTTATACATGTAATGATGTACAATCGCAAGAGTTAACTGGTTTCATTCATCTATTCAATATAACTCAAAATTTTTAATTTACAATTCCCATATAAACTTGAGTCAGAAAAACAAAACCAAAAAAAAAACAAAAACTAAACATCAGGGGTGGGAGGGTCATCCCCTTTAGATCCACTAGCATCATGAGCCCCCACTCCACTGGGGCTAGCTTCCTGAACATCATCATCACCTTCATCCTATAAAATGCAAAGGGAACAATCAACATAAGGATAAAAGAAAAACTTTCAAGCATTATGCAGCGAACGAATTTCATAACAACAAAACGCTTACCGAAGGGGACCCCCCTAAATAAAATTCCAGCCGACGAAGGATTTCCTCTTCTGAGATACTGGTCCAATCGGTCCCATCAAGGCCCAGGTCAACATCTACCAAGGCCTTCCCCTTGTCAACAACTAACCAGGTATGATGCTTTAAAGGGAATTCACCCACAGACACCTCCCCAAAAGTAGTTGTAATTACCCTTGTAGGCAATTCCATCTCAACAGTTGTATTTTGAGCAAAGGTATCAAATGTAGAGCGTAGACCGAGACCATCCACAAACATCTCGAGTTGACGCTTTTCAATAGATACCTCTTTCAATGATTTCTTATAATGATGCTTGTGGTTCTTTTCATCTTGACCCCATTTGCGTACCTTGGAAGTGAAAGCCTTCCAATCCTGGCACTTGAGGTTCAATAGATCCACCTGGGCCTTACGCTCTGCTAGTTTCCGAGTCAGTGACGCGTGGCGATTGAGTAGGTTCCAGTATCTAGTATACGTGACCTCGGAAGTCTTCCAAGAATGATCACCACTTAGTTTAGTAGAGGTGAACTCATACCGAGCCTTGAGGTCATCATGCTCGACTGACAACTCGAAAACTTCTTTCTCCTTTGATTGAACTTGCAACCACAACTGTTCGATGGAATGCCTACAAGTCCAAAGAGATTTGGCGTTGTGTACAAGACCTTCCGTCACCTCCTCATAAATTGGCCTTGGCACCTGCTCAACTTCTAGGGATAGTGTGGGCAAACTATCAATGTTAACTATCTCAGATGGATCCCACCTCAACTTGGCACCTACACACATGAAAAGAACGAACGATAAAATGACAAAAAAAGAACGGAGTGTGAAACTCTAAAGCTGTGAAAAAAAACTTGCAACATTTATACCTATCTCAGGGTGGGCTTCCTGAATGTGTTCAACAACTTCCTCAGTGATACTAGCCACAAAATACATTTTACTTGACATTTCTGTCCAAGTAAATGGCCCATGAGTACAAGATGGACTAACCTCCATGGTCCTTTCAGGGGGGACCATTTTCATGGGCACGTCCAGTCGCATGATTCTAGTTTCACTACCTTCGTCTGAAAGCGATGAAAACATAAAAATAAACTACCATGGAAACAACAGCTCACAAAGTGATGCAATAAAATAAAAGAAAACATACTATGTTCCATGTTCCCTTCTGGGTTTGGAGGGTTGCCAAGGTCCAGCCTTCCCTTGAGGAAGCTACTGAACATTTCATCGACACCACTCTGGTCATCGACTAGTTCAATCTCTGTGGTGTCTTCCCATGGCACCTCCATCCCTCTCGCCTGATCTTTGCTCACATCTTCCTCCTCAGTCATTAACTCCATTTTAGCCTCCTCCTCTTCAATAATAGTCTCTAATTCCTGCCTCCTCACTTCTCGAGTCAGGTCTGAAGGCATCAATGGCACGTAAGTGGCCAAAATAAAAATTGTGAATAAGAAAAAAATGATAAAGTAATAACTGTGCTAAGTTTACTTACCTCAGACAGGCATCTTGAACTGTATGTGCTTCACCCGTGGCTCANCGATAAAGTAATAACTATGCTAAGTTTACTTACCTCAGACAGGCATCTTGAACTGTATGTGCTTCACCCGTGGCTCATCCACATTTGAAGCCTCCTCGGTTGAACGTTTGCGCTTTGTCAACTTTGACTTGGCCTTGCCGATGGTTTCTTTGATGACTTTTTCTGCTCTCTTGGCAGTATAAGGCATGTCATCTAGTTCCAACTCCACACTATCATGTGTGTGGATTGAGGTACTAGATGACCCCCCTGTCATGATAGATACAGATTCATCAATTCCCTTGAGCACATCTTGGGACTCAGCTATTTCAAACAAATGGTTGATCCACGAGCGGGATAATTGACCTTGATCCCGCAGAACATACTTGTTGTTCGTGTGAACCACCAGAAACTTAGCTAATCGGCACAGATAACTAGCAAAGAATGCAAAGGTAAAGTGGGACTGCACCTTGATATTTGAGCACAATTGCACTATCTCCTTGTGATGGCCCGACAACAAAAATTGGACCCAGTTATAATGCATTCCGGTTTCTAGGATAGTTCACATAATACGCACAGCTTCAACACCAAGACTTCGCACTTGGGAAAGGGATTTAGGGAATACCCGTGCCCTAAACAAGGGATATAATTCATTAACTTCCTCAACTTTTGACTTCCCCTACATAGGGAATCCCTTAGCACCCTTGGTAATGCCCAACTAGTCCTCCAGCTCACGTACCATATGAAGCTCTTTATGAGCCCTGTCCAAAACTACGTCCACACCATCCACCAGTACACCAAACAGGTTTTAAAAGAATTCAGCCGATAGATGAAAGACTATCTTAACACCCTTAATCCGGGTGCTATAGTACGAGACGGATTTGTCGAATGAATCGACAATTTTGATCATTTCGACTATCGATACATCAAGGCTAGGAGTTGTAAAGAGCTCCATAAGGTCGACGTCACCTAAACAATGGACAATGGAAAATGGGGCATGGGTACGCAACCATTTTTGAGCCTTACTAATCTCCCCGAACTTCATCAAGAGGGTACTCTCGATTCATCCGGTTGTGACAGGGTCTTCGCTGGGAGGGACATCAACTATAGATACAATTCGAAACCATCACATAAGTATAACCCCCGGATGTGGAACAAACATGTTAACACATCTAGAAAATACTGTCACTTACCTTTAGTAGTGGACTTAGAGGTTCTACCCAAGTCAGAGTCACAAGGAAAAATTGGTCCCTTAGGCAACCAATCTCCATGCAACCATCCACGAGTTGTGCATTGTGTGAACGCTCTAGAAAATCGTTTGTGAAAATGGACAATATCACCCTTGGTTTGAGCTAACACAGCTCCACGAAGGGTGGGACCCGCCATAAAGGCTTCCAGAGCAGTATGAGCTAGGGCAAGCCCATCATCATCAATGCATGTGCCATATTGGGTAACTTGGGGCCTGCAAAAGAATAGTTGTCAAAACAGAAGCAAACGCCGAACCATAAAACCAAAAACGACAAGCTAAACAATATTACCTCTCTACCCGGTATACTATGCTAGGAGGGTTTTAAAACAACATGTGCACACATGCAGCTAGAAATAAGGTGTTGTTCAGATAATCACGTCCTCGTGGCAATAGATCCCACACGCGTGTTAACGGGCGAGTAGACCTTGGCCCACTAGAGGGACTGCCCTTGATCACAAGCGGCCCCTCATCAACATCTTCCATGAAGACCACAACGCCCTTTGAAGCTCCTGGCAACATTGCCTCAAGCACGCTCCAGGCCACTTGTTCTTTCAGGTGTGACCAGACCACCACCTTGAATCTTTCCAGCATGAAGGCAAGGAATTCACAGGCCCCTTCCCTGAACCATACCCCATTATTTTCAACAGTCAAATCAGGGGTAGGTTCATCAGCCTCAATGGGGCCAAACCACGTCAGTACCCCTACTAGCTCAACTACTAGGAGAAAAGGTTCAGTGTCCGTGCAATCAACCAAAATGCCATGATAAATTAGCCATGCATGAAAATGAGATAAAAAAAATGTCACATTGTAGGCCAACACTTAGAAAAATTAGAAACCGTTCATGCTCAGCGTATGCGCTATAAAAATCGTCAGCGTATACGCTATAAAAACCGTTTACAGTCAGCGTATACGCTGTGGCAAATCGTCAGCGTATATGCCATGGCAAATAGTCAGCGTATACGCCGTGGCAAACAATCAGCGTATACGCCATGGCAAATAGCCAGCGTATATGCTGTGGAAGACAGTCAGCATACACACCGTGCAGACCGCTAGCATATACGTCGTGCAAACAATTTACGTTGAACACTATACAAACAGTTTACACTGTACGCTATGAAAACAAGTCTACACTGTGAACAGTGCAAACAGTATACGCTGTGGAAACCACCATTGTATACGCTGCGAAAATAGTCAGCATACACACTGTGAAAATCATCTACGCTTCATACTAATAAAATCATCTACACTTCATGTTGGTAAAATTGTTTACGCTGTGCACTGACAAAACAGATTAAGCTACAAACAATTTATGCTATATACAGTATACGCTATACGCTATAGAGACCCTCTACGTTGTGAACCTACACTCAGCGTACAAGCCCTCTACACTAACTGTCTACACCGGGCATATACGCTAAAACTCTCTATGCTACAAAAATTGCCTACGCCAAAATAACATGTACATACAAAAATAACTAACAAAGATAGGATTAGGGCCTACCTGTGTGACAATCCAGGCCACGATGGAAGCCTTGGCCTGGGCAAACATTGTAGCATGGCCTCGCTCTCCTCCGCGAAAGCTAGATCAGGCTCCTTTCTCCCCTAGCCTTCCACCTCCTTGCCCTTGGCCATTTCGGCATCCTCTATACTAGGATTAATAGGTTTACACTGAGGATCAAAACTGCTCATGCCTACGCTGAGTCTCTACGTTGGTGCTTTAAGCCTCTACGCTCACGTTGAGCCTTTATATAGGAGTTGGAGGTTTACGTTGGGGTTTGGTCGTTTACGCTTATGCTCAAGGTTTCATTGTCTATGCTTATGCTCAAGGTTTACGCTACACTCACCGTTTATGCTTACGCTCAGTGTTTACGCTCACTTCAAATTCACAGTCTTTACAAATGACACCCCTACCCTTTATATAGCGCTGAGCGCCACCGCCGTCACTATCGTCACTGTCGCCTTGCACTTTGCTTCTTTTTATTTGTTTTTATTTTCATTTTAATTAAAATTTATTCAAAAACACAAAAAATATATATATTTAAAACAAAAAAAATATTACTACATCCCGGTTTCCCTATAAATCAACTTCAGATGTCCACATCAAACATTCTAGCGCAAACTCTCTTGTGTACATTATCTAGCCCGGTGTGGCCTTAAACTACCATGGCAGCCCGGTAAGGCCTTAAACTGCCACCCGCGGATCGCATTCGGCCTGGTAAGGCCTTAAACTACCACATTCGGCCTAGCATGGCCTTAAACTGCCACCTACGACCTGGTAAGGCCTTAAACTTCCATGCATCTTGGTATGACGATAAACCACCATCATGCATGTACACATGACTTACGCTGCCGGAGAACATCGAACAATACCTATTAGCTCATTCTACTCTCTATTTATTGGTAGGAGCAAGCCTAATGGATTGTTAGCATTTATCTGCACCGTTAATCATCGATGGGTCGTATGGAAAGATCGCGAGAAACATTGACATAAATCTCATCCACTTAAGTTTACCAATGGACGACGTAGTCATAGCCTCAACATAGCAAACACTAGATAACTACAAAGGTATGACAAACCCCCTTGACATAGAAGCTGAAAACATCACCGAAGACCCATTGATCGAAACCCCCATCACCATGCCCGATGGAGAAATTAAAACATTAAAACTAAGTACATTACTGCAACCTCAACTGGCCAAAGACATAGAGGATGTGCTTAGGGCAACATAAAAGCATTTGCATGGTCATACATGGACATGCCCAGATTGGATCCTCAAATTATCCAGCATAATATTATCCTTGATCCAAAATTGAGGCCAGTGAAGCAAAAGGCACGAAAGGTTAAACCCGAGGTGGCATTGGCAGTTCGCAATGAGATCACCAAGCTTTATCAGGCTAGTTTCATTCAGGCTATCAATTATGCCGATTGGGTATCCAACATGGTCATTGTCCCGAAAAAGAACGGAAGTATTCACTTATGCATTGACTCCTGGGATCTAAACGTTGCAACCATAAAAGATGATTTTCCCCTACCTAGCATCGATCAACTTGTTGACTCGACCATTAGGCATGCCCTATTATCGTTTATGGATGGTTTCTCAAGATACAACCAAATACGCATTAACCTGGAGCATCAGCTCCAGACTACCTTTATGACACCATGGGGAACCTTTTGTTATACAATGATGCCCTTTGGTCTTAAGAACGCTACGGCCACATATCAAAGGGTGATGACATTCAGTTTTAGCGACTACATGCTACACTCGCTCAATGATTATGTGGATGATATCGTGGTTAAATCGAAGACATCAGAACAACATGTACAAGATCTTGACCTAGTACTAAAGCATTGTTTAAAATATGAACTGAGACTTAACCCAGAGAAATGCATCTTCGGCATCAAAATAGGAAAAATGCTCAGATTCATAGCCTTGGAAGCAGGGATACGAGTAGACCCCGATAAAGTTAAGGCCATAATAAACCTAAAACCACCTAGCAACCTTACCGAACTTTGAGGTCTACAAGGTAGATTATAGTTCATCAAAAGTTTCATAGAAAAACTAACAGACAAGTTAAAACCTATGAATCACTTGCTATCCAAGAACGTCCATTTTGAATGGACTCCACAGTGCCAGGAAGCATTTGACAATATTAAAATGACACTTGCCCGACTACCCATGGTTTATCCACCTCAAAATGATAAACCATTTTACATCTACCTCACCACTTCAGATTCATCAATCGCGTCTATGCTTTGCCAGAAACAAGATTATGGAACCGAAGTCCTTGTCTATTACTTAAGCCATGCATTAGTTGCCCATTAGAAAAGGTATAATGAGGTGGAGAGGTCGTGTTTAGCCTTGGTATTTTCTCTAAAGAAATGGTGACATTACCTCTTTTGTAATCAAGTTAACATAATCTGCAAGGATAATGTGCTTAGAGCCATCACCGGAAATATTTACGAGTCAAGCACGATAGCCCGTTAGAAAGCCATGATAGCCGAGTTTGGCCTACATTACATAGCACAATCATCAGTTAAGGGTCAAGCCATAGCAAATCAAATAACCACGTCACCAACGCACGATCAAGCAACAATAGAGCTAGAATTCCCAAATGAAAATGTAAGCGTAATAGAAATAGTACCCAATGACTACGATGTCATTCTAAACTTTGATGGAGCATCCACCTCCTGAGGCAAAAGTGCTACTGCTATCATCACCTATCCCTCCTGGGAGATTAGACCCTTTGCTTATCATTTCAACTTTCACTATACCAACAACATAGCAGAGTACAAAGGTCTCCTTAGAGGTCCCATGGAAGCACTAGCTTCAAACATCACATGACTAGTGGTCAGGGGAGATTCACAGCTAGTTTTGAACCAAGTCACAAATATTTATACATGCAAAGCGCAACATTTACAATCATACTGTGACTTGACAAAACACTTAATGAGGTGATTTGAAAACATCGATGTGCAACACGTCTCTAGAAATGATAATACCATTGCAGATGCACTGGCCACCTTAGCGTTAAACATATCTCCTGGCATGTTCCATACATTACCAAGCTCCATAATCAGTTGTGCCAAACCAATAGCCAATACTCTTGATACATTGCCAATTGCATCCGTTAGTACAACACACGTAATAGAATGGTATGACAACATAAAAGAGTACCTTCTGCGCGGTGAAACACCACAACACTTAACGAACGCACAAAAAGACATGGTACGAAAACGTTGTCGGCAATATGAACTGGTAGGAGACACACTATGTTGTCGATCCTATGAAGACATACTATTAACATGCATTGGTAGCACTGATGTCCAAACCATCATTGAGCAAGTACATGACGGACTATGCAGAGGACATATAGCACCAAAAGCAATGGCAATGAAAATAAGGCGCTTAGGCTATTATTGGCCACACATGAAGTATGATTGTCTCTCCAAGGCTAAAACATGCAGTACCTATCAAAAACACGGTAATCTAATCCATGTTCCACCAAATGAGTTGCATACAACGCCAATCACATGGCCCTTTCAAAAGTGGGGGTTAGACCTTATTAGACCAATAACACCCTCATCTTCTGTAGGACACAGTTTCATCATAACTACGACAAAGTATTTCATGAAGTGGGTAGAAATTGTTCCCCTTCAAAAAACTACATCTAAACACGTGTGCAACTTCATTCTTGAAAACATCGTGACCCGTTATGGCATCCCTATGACCATCATCACTGACAACGGGCCGCAATTCAGTAGTGCCGAAACCAAAACTTTTTGTCAAAGTCTGGGGATCAAAAATTCATTTTCATCCCCTTACTACCCTCAGAGTAATGGGAAAGCAGAGGCAACAAACAAAACCATCATTACAATACTTAAACAGTTGCTTACCCAAAGCAAGAGAAGATGGCACGAATAGCTGGTATACGCATTGTGGGCCTATCGCACGACACATCGAACTTCAACAGGTAAAACGCCATATAGCCTGGTTTATGGTTCAGAAGCTATTTTACCCTTGAAATTACAGGTACAATCTTTAAGGATCACACTTTCCAGACTCCTTGACGAAGGGCAAAACAATGACCTGCGCAACATTGACCTAGACTCGATGGAGGAGGAACACATATGTGCACTCGATCAAATCAAATGGTATCAAAAACATCAATGACAATGCCATCGGCATGACATTCATAAGTGCCCCATCAAAGAAGGTGACCTTGTACTTAAGGCCGTTCAGGAACACCTGGACAAATTCTCAGCCAACTAGGAAGGGCCCTACTTGGTCACCAAAGCATACGACAATGGAGCATTCAAGTTAGCTGATATGGAAGGGCATGAGCTTGCAAATTCTACTAATCACTTATTCTTGAAACCATTCCATATTTGAGTACAAGCTCAGGTACGTGAGAGTCCTGGAATCACGACTATAAACTGATACCACAGCTCATCCTGGAATCATGATGGTAAACTGATACCATAGAACAGTTCTAGAATCACGACTATAAACTGATACCACAGCTCATCCTGGAATCATGACAGTAAACTAATACCATAGAACAGTCCTGGAATCATGACTTAAAACTGATACCGCAACTCATCCTGGAATCATGACGGTAAACTAATACCATAGAATAGTCCTGGAATCATGACTTAAAACTTATACCGCAGCTTGTCCTAGCATCATGACGATAAACTGATACCATACAGTGTCCATAATGAAAATAACCTAGCACCTGTCTGGTACGACAGTAAACTACCATAGCTACATTCACCAGAGTCCGCTAAGACTATAAACTGGTTTGCCTCTTCACGGTCCACTAAGACTAGAAACTAGCAATGCACCGTCTACCACAACGCTAAACGAGCAATGTCCAATGGGTCATGACATAAAACTAACCCATGATAGTCAGCTACGACTATAAACTAGCAAGTTCATCTCTAGTTACTCAATCGGGGACTGCATTCAAACTTCATCAGAATCACTACATCACTCATCATCAGCCGATCCTACCAACATTGCTGCCATTCATATACAGTGCCTGAACTCTCATATGATGCCTTCATTTCATTAGTAGCTATTTTAAGTCTAAGCTTTCTTATTCACTCATGGTTTTCTTGTCTTTTCAGAGTTGTGTTTGCAGGATGACACTTAGAGGTGATCGTACAAGAATTCACTTCATCATAAGTAGCAAGGTTGTTTGCAGTGCATGTGACAAGACTAAATCAAACCATTCACTAGTACATCCTCTATTTCATATCCCGCCTATCCCTCAACACCTTACACTCGGCTACACCCTGAACACATCTGGTACAGCCCAAAACATTGAACATACCATTGCATATCGCATCACTCCTAAGTGATTGCAACCCACAACATGGCATTTGAGCATAAGCACACAAAAAAAACGTTGTCACTTCCCGCATAAAACACAAGACGGGACGACAGTGGCCTCAAAAGCAAATGCTCATGTCTAAAACAATCAAGAAACATCCCGTTGCATGGCTTTGGCTCTCCGCCAATAGGTTTCCCATTGAACACTAAGTAAGGATCCTGTTCCTCCAAAGAATGCAATACATCATCACATAGCTTTGGTTTTTCCAACAAGTCCTCTCAGACACTAACCAAGAGTCTTGTTCTGCCAAAGAACGCACATCTCATGTCTTGATTCTGAGTCTGCCAAACAATGGCTATTGACAAGGATCAACATGACCCGTATACACAACCTTGATTCCTCCTGAATCCGCATAGTTTCCCTTTCCCTATCAAATACAAATTCCATTAACCGAAATCCCATGTACTATTGAACATGGTGCGATGATGTCTAGTTAGGTGGCCAAGGACAAAGCCTCTATCGAGTTGCTTGTGGTGTTTTGCACTTCTTTTTCGATGCTTCTCGGGTCAATTCCTCCAAGCGTCAACAAAGAGGGGCCAATGAAACACCACAAAATTCTGAGCTTAGTACATTTCCAACAAGAATCGAGCTTAAGGGCCCACCAACAGCTTCAAGCAGAGTCGAACTTGACAACAAGCAGTTCCTTGGGACCAGCTGATGACCACGGCAACATCTGCTATCAGAAATGGCAACTTTGGAGTGCAACATACTTAGTTTTTTTACTAAGTATGTGTTTCCAATGTATACGCCTAGTGTATACGCCCAAGTTCACATTCTCAGTGTATACGCCTAGTGTATATGCTCAAGTCCAGCATCCACAGTGTATACGCCTGGCATGCAACCCCCGAAGATGGCAAAGAAATATCATTTTAGAGCAAGATTTGATACAAGGCATCAATTCACGAGAATAGAGCAATCATCAGATGTAGACATCAGGCATCCTAGAGTCTATATGCTAAGCATATGCATCCTTCATGCCCAGCGTATACTCCCAGAAGACACAGCATATACGCCCAGCGTATACACCCAACATTAACCACATAATACACCCAGCGTATGCAGCACATTGTACACTTGTAACATTTCATTCTTTTGCACCCGGTCGACGTGCCACGTGTCACCCAACCCGAGTCTAACATCTAAATCTATATAAAAGCCCTAATTTTTCATTAGAATGGGGTTGGCAATTTTGGAACAAACTAGAGAGAAAAACAAAGAAGCCAAAAAAAACCAGAGTAGAGAACCTTGTATGCTAGACTTCAACCATGTACGCTAAGCATACAGCCTCTACGCTATGCCTACAGTTTGAACCAGCCCACAGTCATCCCTGCATCCACCGGGGCTATTCGTCAGCCTTGTGTGAAAGCCACAACTACGTTAGACCGGTGCATTGTAACTCTCACTTTGCAATAATATTGCTGCATTTTTTCCTAAAATTTGTTACATTTTTCCATTTATTGTTGCATGTTTGCTATTTACGCTCTGGTACGTTTATGCTCCATTTACATCAGTTACGTCGTTTACGCTCGTTTCACATTGGTTACGCTGTTTACATATAACCCAGCATATAGCACTTCAGTGTACGTTCGAGGAAATCCTTTCCTAATCCACGTGTAGACCACTCAAGGTACTCTACCTTCGTTAAATTCTAGCTTGCCCTTAGGTGAAGGTAGGGTCTTCTGTGCATGTCCGGTGACCCCTCGATTTTTTTTTCCTTCCAGCCGAAGACCGAGGATTTTGGATGGTACAGGGCTGTTACGTAGAAGCATATAAGCAATGTGTGGGCAAGCAGTGGGGTTTCTATGCTAGGTGAAGCTACTTCCTAACCTATTTTAGGTTGAGTGAGACATAAGGTTGAGGTGCTCCACCAGGGCCTTCATCTACATCGTCACCTTCTGCTTGGAAGGGCAACTCAGTCCATGCATTTTTGTTTAGGAGATCAACTTGCTGAACTAACCCCTCTACTAGGTAGTTAGTGTAAGTTTCAATAGGCACTTCATTCTTAGAAGTTATGACCTCTAAGCCTTCTTCCATGCCTACGTTGTGGATTGCTTGTGTTGCTACTTCATCACCGTGGATCATCACTTCTCTGCCTGTGTAAGGCAAGTGGATTTCCTGGTGTATGGATGAGGAGACAGCCCTAAGTTGCACTAACCATGATCTCCCCAAGATCAGGTTAAACCTAGGCATTTTCTCAACCATGATAAACATTACGCTTATGAGGAACTGATCCCCTGCTACGAAGTTTATGTGAACCATGCCCTTCACCACGACCCGCGTCCCATTGAACAACCTTAGGCATGATGTCATTGTGGGCTTGATCTAGTCGATCAAGCCTAGCTTGTCTATGATGGGGAAAGGGATGACATTCATGGTGGCCCCATCATCAACATGTACCCTTCATATCCGGTGTTGACTGACCTAAATTGTGATGAAAAGAGGCACCGTAGTTACTTGACCCTTTTCTGGATCTTTCCTAATGGTGTCATCACGGAAGGTTAGTTGAGATTGTTTTGACCCTACAGGCATGGAGGAAAGCATGACCAAGTAGATCACTTCCTCCTGTACTAGCATGTCTTCATTGACCAAAGTCACTATCAACATGCGGATTAGAGCCTCGCGGTGTGGGGTAGATGTCATGATTAGGTCATATAGGCTTGATGTAGTGTTTTCTTATTTTGGATCTTATTTGACCTGTGTTAGGGCATCTAAGAGGTCTTGGCCACCCCCTTGTCTGATACTTTCCTCCTTTTCTATTCATTCGAGAAGATAAATTTCCCAAGGAGGGGTGACTTCGGATCCAGGTTCAGACCCTTATTGGTAGAGTTATGCAGGCGGCATGGTCATGTTGACCTTCATCTTTGGTGGCGAAGGCATAGATGCAGGGAGTGAAGACATAGGCTCGGGGATACCTTGCATAGTACTTCCCTTCGACATCTTGTCCTTGAAGTGGACTTCCTGCCTTGCGGGACGAGAAGGCTATTCAACTCTTTTGTGTGAGATAGGGGCCGTTGAGGGCGTCGACCCCCTAAAAACAAATGGAGCTAGACGTGTTAATGACAGGACCACGTGGCTCCGTCGACAAGTGGCACAAAGGTGGATGCCCATGGAGGGACTTTCAGGATGAACAACTACTACAAGCTTCTAGTAGCCACTAGTGGTGCTGGTGCACTAGACTGAGGTACATGGACCACAAATGATTGCCAGGGTGGCCCAGGATCACCTTCAATGTCGATGGTGTTGATTACGTAACTGGCATTATTGGTGTTGAGGGGATCTATGTAGACATACATAGAGGGTGCACTGGGTTGCTTTCATATAGCACTAGCTTCCCCTGGTTGATTAATCTCTGTATGTCATCCTGCAACACCAGGCAGTAATCCATGTTGTGACCACACTGTTGGTGGTAGTCACAAAACCTGTCCATCCTGAAACCCCTAGGAACTAGAGGCTCATTGGGTAGGGCCAAAGAGGGGTTTCTAAGGAGCTCGTAGTAGCCTTGATGTCTCACATTTTCTTCATATGACATCTATTTGTGTGGGATGTATCCTGCTACCAATAGTTTCTTTAGAAGCTCTGAAGGCTTAAGAGGTAATGGGGTGTACTTTGAGCAGTCTTTGGGCTCAAAGTCGATTTTGGGTTATGCAGATGTCTCAAGCGTAGGTATAGTAGGTTATGGCATGTTGCCCTATTTGGGTGTAAGGTTAGGTGCAGGCATGGCCGATTTCTTGTTGTTCTTGCTACCATTGTTGCTAGGTTTGGGCTTAGCCTTGGTTGCCACAGTGGCCACCATGGTTGTCGAGGCCTTGCCCTTTTCCTTCTTTGTGAAGGTGCTTTTGTAAGTGATGTAAGCTAGGTCTTTTCTTTCCTCAGCTATGTCTTGTATGCTCTTAGTCTAAGCAAAGGCCTGACTAAGAGAGCAAGGAGTGAGGTAGTATAGTTTGGACCTGATGAAGTCATTCACTACACCCTTAAAAATAGCCAGTAGGTGTGCCTCCACGATGGGCTCGCAAATCTTGTTAAGGGTTGCACTCCAATGCTGGATGAAATTTTGGACTAGTTCTAAGGGGTCTTGTTTCACACTCATCAACTAATCCAGCGTGGTTTCTGGCTTCAAGTTGTACTTGAAGCGTTTCACAAACTAGGTTAGCAGCACTTCTAGAGTTGAAATGGATGAGCGTGGCAGCGCACGGTACCAATCCAGGGCTTTCTCGGCTAAGGACATGATGAAGACATGAATAATTATGTGTAGTAATTGCTACAGTAGCAAAGACTTGAACCTGAAGGTAACAAGATGTGTGTTGGGATCTCCCTCCCCATCGTACCTCATGAAGTATGGGAGTGACATCCCTGAGGGTAATGTCAAGGTGGGAATTGCAGGGTTGATAGGGTCATCTTGGTAAAAGTCCATGACTTGTACCATCTCAAACTTGGTAGCTTTGAGGCATTTTATTTTCTCAGTGAGGGTATGGATAAGCTGGAATGCTTGGTCCAGACCCAACAACATTGTAGGTGGTTGGGGAACTACAGAGGTAGATCCCACCTATGGTATGGTAGGGTTGGTAGTGTGATCCATCAGTGATACCATTGGGATGGTCCCCACAAGTGGTGTTGCTTGCATTGTTCACCACCCGGTAGGTAGTGTTGTTGGGGTAGTGACCGTGGGTTGGGCTACCGGATATATCGCTTGTATCACTGGTAGCGTAGACCATAGCCTCGTGTTAGGTTGTACCAACTACGAGGCTTGATGTATTTGAGAGTGAATGTAGTGAGACATCTATGATGGTTGCGGGGTAGGCAAAGAAGAAAATGGGGTCCACCATGTGGATGGGTCGAGGCCCACCACAGTGGATGAAACAAACGTAAATGTAGGAATAGAAATAGAAGTTGTGTACAATTGTGAAGTAGGTACGGTATGAACATGTGGCAGGGTAGCCATGATTGGTGTATTATGTGCCATAGGAATAGACTGTTGAATAGCCTGCAAAGGGATAGTAGCTGCAAATGAGATAGGCAAAACAGGCGAGAGTGGGCATTGAAACACCATGGGGTTGGTGTGGCTACCCATAGTAGTTGTAATTGTGGGTTGCAGAAGCATAGGCGTGATTACAAAGGAAGCAGTAATAGATAATAGATTGGCCCAGAAGGACTAGGTAGGAGGGATAGGAGCAGGGTTGGTTGGACCTCCCTCATCTGATTGGGAATCGAGTTCCTCCTATCCATCTTGGAAAGCATCATCTTGGTTGGACGCTATGTCTTGTTGCTCCCTAAGCCTAGCCATTTGGATTAGCTAGTCTAGCAGCCATTGATACACTTGTGTTAAAGGTAAAGAAATTTCGAGAGTAGGAATGAATTCCTTTCCATTGCAATAAGCGAACTTGAAGCTATGTTTGTCCTCAAGTTCATGTACATCCAAGGTCAGATTGGCCTGCACCTTTGCATAGAGGAAATTATAATGCTCATGTTGTTGGGCTAATCCTTCAAGTCCCTAATTTTTTATTCTGAGGGATCGATGTATTTTCAGCGTCGGGTTCAGCAATTATTCAGCACCAATAGTGCCTTGAACCATGATGGGAACTTCAACATTGAAGGGAACTTCCAAGTTGAAGGGAACTTCCACGTTGAAGGCATTAGTAACGGTAGTTGAAAAAGCCATTACGAGCTAAGTAGTTTTGCCAAAGAGTGCAAAAAGAATGAAGAGACTGAAAAGAAACAAAAAGAAAGCTTTACGTCTTGCCAGATTCCCAAGGAACCATCAAGGCAACCGATCTACACCACACAAAGTGTAAACAATCGCAAAAGGATGTTACATTTATGCCAGTGTGTGATAGGATATAGAGCATGTGCAAGACCACTGTAAGATAGGCAAATCAACTGGTGATCAAGGCTTTGTGTCTCACAAGGCTCTGGAGGAACTGTTGAAGCGACCGATCTGTACCACATGATACGCTAATGCGTGATGAGGTATAGAGTGCACACAAGACTACTGTAGGATGGGTAAGTTAACTAGCAAACAAAAAGGCTTTATGTCTTGTAGGGCTCCGGAGGAACCATCAAAGTGACTGATCTATACCACATGATACACTAATGCGCAATGAGGTACAAAGTGCACACAAGACTACCATAAGATAGGCTAGTTAACTGGTGATTGGAGGCCTTGTGTTCTATAGGGCTCCCGAGGGACCGTCGAGGTAACCAATCTGCACTGGACAAAGCGTAAACAACTGCAAGAGGGTGTCATGTTTGAGATTATTCATATTAGGGTGCAAAAGGCTTACAAAACTATCATGACATGCAGAAAAGACACTAGAAGGCCCTCCTTCTAGAGCAAGAAAATTTTAGCAACCAAAAACATCGGTGGCTACTGTTGGCGACCGTTTGGGATGCGACCGCCAACGAGTGTCCTCGAACAGGATTTAGGTGCCTGCTGGTCTCTGGCAACACCAAGGCCCAGATACCTCCAAATAAACTCAATAGTTAATGTGAGTATGTGTGTGTGCTGTTGCAATGTGTGGTTATGTAAAATGTAACAATTGCGTTGTGTGTGAACTACAAATGACTTACTTTAAAGAGATTCAGCCAACTTTGCCAAGTACTGTGAGTTCTTGAAAATTTCCTATTTTGTTCAACTGCCTAGTCTACGCGGTCCTTATAATACCTACTTGTAACAAATAAAATTTTGCAAAAACATTTGAGCACAACTCCGCAATCTACTCCTAATTTTCCCCAGAGAAAGAGATAGTTCCACAAGAAAACTAGAAATAGAGCAAGATTCGATGGAAATAAGCAGAAAAGAAAAGAAAGCAGATTTGTGTAGACCTCAAATATTTAAACAAGGTAAAATGACACGAGTAAACACTTCGCAATAAAGCTATCCCAAATTCAATATCTACGAATTGTTCAAACTTCCAAGGCTCAAACAAGCAATATCTTCAAGACAATCCTATTATGCTACCAAAAATTGCTGCGTAAACTACCACGTACGAGACTCCATTTTGACTAGATAATAGATGTCAACGATTGCATTCAAACAGAACCTTTAAAAGACTTGACAATTTCTGATTGAAATACCACGAGAATTCACTTTAAAGATAAAAAGAAGCTATTCTGGTCCCATCAAAATACCAAAGATTTTCTGAACCCTCTCGACTACTGAATTGTTCAACGGCGTGACTACAAACAGAGGCTCTCTTACAACAATCCCAATAGCAGTTCCCACACGTTGCACAATAATGAAATTTACTACTAAAATGCTCTTAAGGCTTTTAAACACAAGCGCTTCTATGGCAAAATTTTAATAGAAATTTCTATCGGGCAACAAGAACAATAAGAGCAATCTAAAAATCCCAAAATTACTTGCCAAGGATGATACTATCTAAACCACTAGCTAAACAATTTAAACAAAACAAAAAATGAAATGCATAACTCACAGGACCATGACAAAGAGGCTGAAATCTTTATTCTAGCAAGCCATCTTGCAAGCAATCGTTCACACTTTCTTCTTTACAAAATGCTCTTCTCCCAAGACTCAAAGTGTCTCCAAGTAAGAGCCCAAGTGCTAACTAGTAGCCTTCAAAATGTGATGTATGAGACCCCAAGTGTGATGTGAGAAGTGATGATCCTCCCTCCTTGACCCCTGAAGCCTTTTTATAGGGTTCAAAGGTAGGTAGGGAAGTTACATATTCAAAAATATCTCACCTAACTTCTCTCCCAAGTAACTTGGCCAACCAATTAGGAGATTACTTGCCCAACAAGTTAGGAGGTTACTTGCCCAACAAGTTAGGTAAGTTACAACAATTTTGGGTGGTTTCAACCACCAAAGAGATAAAAAAGCTGCGGTTGACAAGTGTCCCATGTAGTTGCCAAGTGTCTTCATGTAGTTGCCAAGTGTCTTCATGTAGTTGCCAAGTGTCTTCATTCAGTTGCCAAGTGTCTTCATGGAGATAAACAAGTTGTAGGTGACAAGTGTCCCATGCAAATGACAAGTGGCCATTGTGGAGATAAAGAGGCTATAGTTGACAAGTGGCCTTTTTAATGGTTACAAACATCATGGATTAAGGCTAGGAAGTTACAACTTCCACATAAAGTTACAATTATATAAATAAAAGCTATGGTTGGAAATGTCCATAAATCCCCCTTTTTATAGGATGTTAAACAAATATCCCATAACTTTCTTTTTCTTTTGAAATCTTAAAATATTTTATTTAAATCATATTTTAGTTAAATCATAGTAATAGAGATAGTAATTATAGTAAATATATATCTATTGGCCCCTAACTTGACAAAATTAAATATATATCTATGGACCACGTACGATCTTTATAATTGGTCAAAAAAAACTGTTAACAATATTAAACGCTTCGTGATGTGCTGTACAAGTTTACCCCCCTGCCACTGTAAAACAGACGTGCTTGTCAGAGAAACATCTAGTTCAACATTTGATCTGCACCCTTCAATATCTCCCTCCTTTCTAGTCCTTGAGGATGAAGTTAAGATATTTAGTTCTTTCTTTCCATTTTCATCATTTTCTTTTTTTTACATCATCCTTGAATTCACGGCTGCCACTGCTCCTTGAAGTTACACTTTTTCTGGATTCCCTGAAAGATGAAATTGGTCCTGAAACTATGCGAGAGGAGTCACCGATGGAAATTTCCGTGTCATCAGGATCTTACTTTATATCTTCTTTTGTTTTGTGCATCTCTTGAAGATTGACAAGCTGGAAATAGGCACCTTTGGGAATTGCCATTAACTTTTTCAACTATCAAATTGCAAAAAATTTTAACCAGTTTTATCATGCCAACCTGTTCCATGAAATGGCCAAAATATGCCAATAGCTACAAAACACCGAGGGGTTGGCAGGCGCGACAGTTTCGACCCCATATCCGTAGGAGGGTCATGCTGGATGTGAGTAGATACAGGGTGCTCTAAACAGTCTAGTCGATTAGATAGGGACTTAATTGGTGTTTATATAGCCTTTTGCAACATATAATTTAAAAACGGGAACGAAAGCGCGAAGTAATGCTTAAGTGTAAATATGACAGAAAGTAATGTAAAATGCAATAATAAGCAGTGAACAAAGTAAAATGCAGTTAGAAAAATGCACCACTCTAGAGTTACAAGTCTTCCATGTCAAGATGGATACGGTCAGTTGCACAACATTGCGGAGTGCAGAGATCCCAAGAGTAACCAAGATGTGTAGGGCAAGGATGACTGTGCGCTTGGGTGTGAACTTAGGAGCTGACCATGCGGAGGTTCTACCAAGGTGGTAGAAGGGAAATAGAATAAAATGCTAGCTGAGAAAGCTAATTGTTTGTAGTGTCAAATAGAAAGCTTATAATGCTCAATGTTACAACATGCCAGGAAGAGAGCTTGAGTGCCAGAGAGAGAGGGAAAGTTGAAAAAATCAAAAAAATTCCAACCCTTTGTATGCTGCTCATTGGGGTATTAATAGGACCAAGGGCACGTGAAAGAGGTATTTTAGACACCATGTGCCCTGGGCCCACTTTGACTTGCTTGTGCTACACGTGCCAGCATGACCATTGTGACTGTGAGTCTACCATGCCACAACTGTGAGCCTACCAGGCCGTAACTGTCCCATCAGCATTTGGAGACATGTGCCAATAGTTTAATTAGGTGAAGTGCATTGATGTCACACAAACACCCGCATGCTTTTCTATGCTTCGTAACGTAGCATGCTCGGCGTAGCGTAGTATGTTATCTCACGTTTCACCACATGTGTGCTACATACTTGCTATGCTATGTAGCATAGTGTAGTGTAGCTTAGCATAGCGTAGTATAGCATAGCATAGTGTAGTGTAGCATAGCGACTGGCCTTAGTCACAAAAACTTTGTCAATCTATGAACTTTGCTTTCTGCACTGTGGAACTTGCAAACTTGCTAGTCCTACCCTTTGAGTTGTCTTCTATCTCTTCTATAGGATTGCTACACCTCACTACGCCATGTAGCTCAGCATAGCATAACAGCAGCATGGTCAGCCACTTCTTGATGGAAAGAGACATTGTTGAAGGACTTGAAGTTGGGCAATAAAACTGGCTATATAGTTGTTGCCATGCTACGCTATGCTACATAGCATAGCTTAGCATGGCACTTTGTTCTACAAATGTTTTCTGAAGCTTGCTACGTTACATAGTGGGGCATAGTATAGCGTAGTAGACTTCGTGACTTAGAAAACTTGCCGAACTGTTTTGCGCATCCTGAATGTTGCTGCCAACTCTGTGCATCATTTTTAAGCAAGCTATCAGCTGGAAAAACTACTTAGGTGGATAGGAAGGATGATCCATAGAGCCTATTTACACCCAAAATAGAAAATTTACCAAACTGGTCAACCTGAATTCAGAGTGTTCTCCTCCAGAAATACTGTCGTAGTGCTGCACGAATTGCAATGCTTGGTGAAGTGAGAATGACTTTGAATTTTTTTTGGGGTGTTTCACTAAGGAGTTTAAAAGAGTTTGAGGATGAAACAAGAGTGAAAAGGAATTCAAAAACGAATATAAGGATGGCAAGACATAAAAGAGGGTATTAAATTCAGTATAAAGGGAGAACTAATTGGAGTTGGATAAAGCGAGGATGTCAAAATAGGATAAACTAGACATTCAAGAAGAAGGTAATGAGAAGATTGATTGTATAAATGATCAAGGAATAGGAATTTTAACTATATAAGACCAATGGACATGCAAGTGAGTCCTTCTCAAAGTAGGTTCATGTCATTAATGCCCTTACATGCTTGCATCATAAAGAGTCCATAGGCCCCAAGTATGATTAGTGCACTTAGAAGTTAAAAATTGTATCCATGTGAAAGATCATCAAAGGATTATGTCATACAAAAAAAGATAGACTAGTTAACCATGATATGAGGTAGTAAGGTGGTTGATGATGAATGTAAAATAATGGAAGATGGAGGGATTGGTAAGAAAATTGCATCCTAGGCACATGAACTCCTTGTGGGATTCATATTTAAGATGATCTTATACCATTCCATCCTTGGTGAAGACTAAGTCCATACATGCTTAGTGACATTACATTTCCACTATTTGATCATCACAAGTTCATGACCATCCCCAAAGGATAAACATCACACCAAATTAGAGAAATAAAGAGAAGCAGGAAGCTAGGAAGGACCTTAGTTAGAGGTGTGCCTTAAAGCATGGATGACATGTCTTTCTTACCTCATAACTAGTGCTTGTAACCCATTATTATGTATGAGGGATATGCTTTGAATTTCCATAATTTTTTTTTATATTTTCTTTTTTTTTTTCATGGAAACCACACCATGCAAAGACATGCTCAGTGTTATGATCAAAAGTAGGAGTGATGATAGACCAATGAGAATACCCATAAGACTCAAGAAGGAAGTTGGAAACAAAATATGATAAATCCCTTTGAAGTTACATCCTTATCCCTACTTGGTCCATTTCAATTCTATTAAGTATCTGAATCATTGATTACTTTTAATTTTATATGTGGAAGGACCTCATGCTTCTAGGATACATAGCTTTATAGAGCTTGATGGAATGAATAGATGTTATGGACTTACTTCCTAACATCATCAAAATTTTAATAATCTATAAATCAAGGAAATGATAAAATATGAATACTTAATGATCAATCACCACATTAATGAACTTCCAATGAGAGAGAGAGAGAGAGAGAGAGAGAGAGAGAGAGAGAGAGAGAGCCTTTACAAAAGATCAACATGGATGGCCATCTCCCCTGTGACTAGGCTAGAAGGAGTTGATTTGAAAGATAGAGTATGCTTGTTCATTAGTTGATGTGTACATGTTATTGGTTATCCTTGGTTCTAGAAAAGACATCACTTGCTAAATGTTGACTAGCAACCATTTGTCTAGGCTAGAAGAATGGTAAATCATCATGATCCTAGAAGGAAACATTGCATGAATAATATAAGGTCTTTTTCATAGCATTTAAAATTTTTTATGTTGGGGTACATGCATGGGGTTTCAATAAAGAACCTTATCTTCTAGTTGGAATTTAACTTTCCTTTTATGCAAGTCATGGTGTTGTTTTATATGTGCCTTGTGCACCTCATTCAAGGATAATGCTACCTGTTGATTTTCATCCAACATATTCAATGTCATTAAACAATCCTTTTGTACTATACTTAAATTGAGGTTAAGTTTAGAAGCCATTGAAACTATATGGAGCTCTATTTGAACTAGAAGAGTTGGTAATTTTCCATACACTAACTCATAAGGAGAATAGCCAATATGAAGTTTCTAAGTGGATCAATAGGTCCATAAAGCATCATTAAGTTTTGTGCTCTAGTAATTCCTATATTTACTATGTAGGTTAGTATCCTCGCTATTGATAACTTAGGCTTAACCATTAGCTTAGGAGAGATATGAAGTTGTTAATTTATACTCTACCTCTAAGCTTTGCATTAATTTCCATTGTTAGAAATAAGTACCCTTGTCATGCCAAACCTATTTAACACATTTTCATACAAATTGTGTTGCTATATAGAATCAACAGTCAATGATGATGGTAGCTTCATCCCATCTTGTGTAGTAGTCAACTATTATGATGATATATGTCTTCTTATTATACATGGAGTTGATGGGCCCCATGAAGTCAATGCTCCAAATATTAAAAGGCACTAATGGTTGGATCCACTATTGGGGGTTTTCCATCCATACAGTCATCCCTCCATCTTGTTGGTGATGTTTGCATGAATGAAAGAACTAATGAGAGTCCCTGAAGATTATTGGTCAATAATATCCTACCATGAGGATTTTTATGGCCATTCCCCTTCCTACATAATGGCCCCCACAAGGATCTTCATGAGCATTCTAGAAGATTCTTAGTTTATCAACATCAAGTACACATCATCATACCAAGACATCATCACAAAGGTTACCTTCAATTTCTATGTAATGTTTGGCTTCGTAAAGAAACTATCATTTCTTCCTATTGTTCCATACTTATGGCATCTCCTAAATGAGTAGATAGGAGAGGAATTCCTTGTACCAATTAAGATCCTTGGGACTTTGCACTTCAAAATCCTTAGCAAAGATAAGTTCATATAGCAATTGGTCTAATAAAGATTCTTTGTCCTCTTTGTTGTTCCATTGTAACTGAGACAAGTGATCGATGACCATGTTCTTTGTTCATTTTCATTCCACCATATGACCTAAGGATTCATCATTTAAGGAACCAAATGATACTATGGTTTTTATGTATAAAAACTAGATATCCAAGCACATAATACCTAAAACTTTCTAAGGCATACACCACCATCATGAGTTCCTTCTCTACTGTGGTGTAGTCTGATTGTGCTCCCATAATACTTCTACTTGCGCAATGGATATAGTAAGAGTGTTTCTAATCTTCCAATTATGTAAGCATGGTCTCCAAAGCATAGTTAGATAAATTTTTCATGATGTGAAATGGTTTAGACCAATCTAGATCATGTAGAATGGAAGTTTCTACAAACTTCAACTTTAATTTTTGGAATGTCATCTCACATTCGTTGGTCTAGGTTAAAGGTGCATTCTTCTTTCTAAGCTCCACCAATCATTTGGTAATTTTATAAAACTTATCAATAAAGCACTAATAATAACTAGTGTGGTCAAGAAATGACCTTACATCTTTCACCATTTCAGGTTACTTGGTGATTTCTTGGATGATCCATACTTTTTCCAAGTTCACCTTGATCCCTTTTCTTAAAACTCTATGCCCAAACACAATGCCTTCTTAGATCATTAAATGGATCTTTTGATAGTTGAGCTTTAAGTTATTCTCCATAAATCATTAAAGCACCTACTAGAGATGGTCCACAGCTTGCTCAAATGTGGCACCATAAGTAGAGAAGTCATCCATAAAGATTTCTACTCCACTACCAATTTGCTATTGGAAGATGCTAAGAATCAAGCACTAGAATGTAGCAAGGGTATTTCATAGGCTAAAGGACATATTTTTATATGTAAAATTCCTCCAAGGACTTGTGAATGTGGTTTTTGCTATCATGTCCCTATTTCTAAATGATGCAAATACATAACAAATATGGTGCCTCATCATAAAAAGTGTTATTATTATCTTAATAAGACTAAAAAGGGTAGTTGTAATTGAGATCCTAAAGGGAATATTATAATAATGAACATGTCTCTTGAGGAAATCTTTTGGGGTTTGACCTAAGGCATTTATACCCAAGCTTAGTGATTGTTCTAGGCTTGGAGAGGCAAAGCCAATACAGGTAAGTCACAAGAAGCCAGGTGAAGTTGGATAGGAAGTGGACTTACCATCTCTTCTAGCTAGTAATAGGCCTAACCATGGTGATAGTGTTGGATTACTTCTAAGTGGATAGATGCCAAAGGAAGAAAACCCCAAGGAACACTTTTAGAACATGATTTTAATACTCCATTCTATATTAATAAAGCATTCTTTTCTTTCTCTTGCTACACTTTCTCTGTTATTTCCTTTACACATAATGTCAAATATTACATATATTTGACATTTGATATATTTCTTTCTTACAAAAAATATCTAATATGTCATATATTTGATGTTTTCCATGACATTTAAGGAAAATATGTCACAATTGGTATCAGAGTAAACCACAACTCAAGGGTCATTCAGAACCATGGACTAACTACAACATGAACTTGATGATGAACCACAAAGCCATGACATAGGGAAAATCATTGATAATTACCATATGCACCATATGTCTGTGATATGCCACCAACCAAAAAAATTCTTTCATGGACATCATTCACCAATGAAGATCTTAGTAAACCTCATCAAGATTCATCAATTGATAAGACAAGGATACATCGATCTAAGTAACTCTTCCCATATTAATACTATAAATATTAATTGATTAAGGTCATTGTTAATTTTCTCCTAAAATTTAGTAACCATAACTTGAATTGATTTTTTTTTTATTGAAACTAATTATCCAAGTACTCTATATGACCTTAACTTAGCATATATCAGCCAATAAATGTCAATGCAAAAAAAATAGGCTATTTTGGTTATTTTAATTCCTATAATTTTAACTTCATTTTTGAAACCTTAGACTTGTCCAATGCATAGTACTCATCAAGATGATTCCAATGATACAAATTTCATCTTGATCAAACTTATAGTTTTAGAGATATTGTGGTTTTTAGTTTCTTAATTTGTGTGCATTAAAATAATATTAAATTATTATTATTCTTTAAAAAATTAACAGGGAGGTTGTGGGTCCAAACCCCAACCCCCCACTTTAAATATATATATGTATACACACACACACACACACACAAATATTATATATATAATTATAAATAAATTTTGTAGGCTATGTTAGCTTGGAAGGGCCATGTAGGCCTTGTAGGTCATGCTAGCCTTGCAGGAACCATGTTGGCCCTAACACAGCTACTATAATGCATAGACTACCAACAGCTTTCACCATGCCACATTGTCTATCATGCCACCACTCTACATTATCACTTTGCCTCTAACGCATCCTGCCACCCTTCCACTCTACCCTCCCATGCATCCATCATGTTTACCTTCTATGTGCACGACCATCAACCATGTTGTCTACCTATGCACACCCTTCGTAGCCTCTTGGTGCTCCATGGACACTGATGATATCATGGATCATAGGCACCCTTAGTGCTCTATCAACATCATCGATGCCACAAATCATAAGCATCCCTAGTACTCCATGAACACCGTTAGTGCCATAGATCATAGGCACCCCTAGTGCTTCACAAACACCATCGATGTCATAGATCATAGGCATCCTTGGCACACTACAAGCACTAACTACATCATTAGTCATAGGCACCCTTGGCTCTCTACAGGCACCAAAAATTATACAAATCATAAGCACCCCTAGCACTCTATGCACATCGTTGACATCACCAATCACAAGCACCGCTAGTATTGATGAAACCTTCAATCATAGGCAACCTCTAGTGCCATCATCAAAGCCAAATCTAGAAATCAGATTGGCCCAGTGCTGGCCATGCTAACCTCATTTTAGGCCATGTGAGCACTATGAAGGACCACATAGGCCATGGAAAGGATCACACAGGCCTTGGAGAGGACCACACAATCCTTTAGATGGGCTACACAAGCCCTAGATAGGGTCATTCACATCCTCAAATATGTCACACAAGCCCTTAGATATGTCATGCAAGCCCTAAGGTGGTCCATGTAGGGCCTAGAGGGGTAACACAAGTCCTAATATGGATTTCACAAGCCTTGGAAAAGGGCCACATAGGCCTAAGCCACATTTCCTAGCATAGTTTCCCCCAACCCCCCCCCCCCCCCCCACCCCGCCCGCCACCCTTCCCCCCACCATGCATCAATTGTGCTATGGACCCTCCACCACCTTGTTGCTAACGCACATCACCACATTGTCACCAAAGCACATTGCCTCCATGATTGCTACCATCTGCCACTCAACTAACCAACAACCAAGATCATTAATTCCTTTTAGTTACCAATGCAAACACACCACTATAGCCATTACTACCATGCAACAGGAAAGTTCTTCATTAATAGATGAAAGATTCAAATTTTTCATCAATTAATAAAAAATTCAAAATTTCTATCAATTAATGAAAAATTAAAAATTCTCATGGACAAAGCCATTAGTGAAATTAAAAACATGTGGAATTTTTTTTTTTAAATGAAATTTGGCACATTGGTAGCAATAGGGATAACATTTCCATAATTAAGCATGCTCTTCTTGAAGTAGTACTATGATGGGTGAGCTCTTGGAAAGGCTCATGCACCAAAAGGTTTTGAACTTTAAAAGCCATAACTTTTAATTTTGGAAGCTTTTTTCATCAAATAAAGAGTTTTTTCAGACAAACTTCAACATTATGGAGACAATGGTGAAGTTAGATCAATCCTAGGTGATGAGTGGCAAGGTACCCCTACGCTCAACCATAAGAATACAAGCATTTCAAACATGATTTAGTCAAATTCTAAGGACTAAGTGCCTATGTGTCTTTTTGGATCAAGGATGGGTTGGTTGATCATTGTCTTCCCAAACTTACTTGTATGTCATGATTGCATGGTTAAGTAAGTTTGAGGCATACATTTTTTATAGATTTTATGTTTTTATGTCCTACTGCTAATAAGGGAGAAGAGAGATAACTAAGTGAATAATTTAAATTAACTATTGATTAACTAGGCTTTAACTAATCCTAACACCAGTATCCATTTTCACTTGTTGTACACATCCTAAACTAGTGCAACACTACTGGGATTACCAAACGCTAATCGTTACTGGGTTACCAAGTGTTACACGCATGCTTGAAGTGATTGTACCGAGTGTAATTTAATGATTTGCTGAATTGATCAAAATGAATTGCTATGATAATAATAGAAATGTAAAGGGCATATAATAAAATAAAATAAATGCATAAGAAAATAAAATAAAAGAAATGTGTAAGAATACAAATCTCAAGTGCTGCAAGGATAAATTAAAGAGCTCGTCTTTATTGCTTTACACAAGGTGTGCTCAAGTACACAATGCTCAAATAAATATCCTTCCACACTTCAAACTCCTACTTTAGGCACTTGGAAAATACTCTAACAAACTACAAGAGTTTTTCTACTTGACTCCTAAAAGACTTTCTTTCCAATTTTGCGCCTACACACTGTATTTATAGACTTGGGAGCAACTACTCTAATAATTAGAATAAACTCCTAGAGTAACTACTCTAATAATTAGAATAAATCACTAGAGTAACTTCTCTAATGATTAGAATAAACCGCTAGAGTAACCTCTCTCATCATATCCCCATGATTGAATGAAAACTTATCCTTGAGTTCCTTACAAAATATTGAAAAGGTATGGGATTATTAACTAATTGACAATTGATAGTGGAATGGGATGATAGACTCAACATGCCCAGTGACGGATCAATAACCATATTACAACATTTTGGTGAACACTTGTACATAAATGACATCCAAGCCTTTATTTGATAGCTTGTAGAGAAAGAGAGAGAAAGAAAATGAAGTGTGTTGCTACCAATGCTAAGATTACACCTTTTGTTGTTTATCCATAGCCATGCCACTAGACTTTCTCCTTTTGTAAATGCTCCAGTTCCGATCCATCTTGAGTGCTTCCTCCAAGCCCAATCCACTATTTTCATGATCACCATTTGCACATACAACATATTCACAAATGAGAAAGGATAGATAAACCATAATGCAATTGATACCTTGCCTCGATATGAAGCACATTGGCTAAGTTGTGGTTATGGTCGAAATTAGTTTAGAGATTTATCACAAGTGACTACCCAAGGTGTAGGGGTTAGGAAAATGGTAGAATGGGAAAAATTGAAAAATTTGTTGCAAGGCCCCCATGACTAAGAGCGAACCCTCGATAGCTATAAGATGGAAAAATATGAGGAATAGGAAAGATGGGAAAAAATAACAATGGCAATGCTAATAAAATGGATGTCATGGATTGGGATGAAATAAGAGATGATTGATTGCAAGTAATTTTTAAGGAAAAGAAGTTAACAATTGCACCAAAAAGGAATGCCAATGGGTCCTCCCAAAAGTAGGCTCATGCCTTTTATGCCCTGACAAACCCACAAACCAAAGAGTTCGTAGTCTTTAAGAATGTTAGTTGGAAGCAAGAGTTAAAAACTTACCCACAAGAATTCACGAAAGAAAAAAAATGCATCAACCCAGAATGAACTAATGATAAAATCGGCAATGAGGTGGAAAATGGGAAGAAATATGGAAAGAAGAGAATGGAATGGAATACCAAGAACAAGGTTGTGTATTTCATGGTTAAGATAACTAAGTAGAACTCATCCCAAATCTAGACTCAAACCAACTACATTCAATGACCTTGCATCAATACATCTAGCCAATCCATCCTCTTCAAGCATTAAGAATGCCTTCACAAAGAGTGAGCACCATCTCGAGGAGAGTGAGATGGAGAAGCAGGAAGTGAGAAAGGGCCTTAGTTAGAGGGAACCTTCAAACATGGGTAACATGTCTTTCCAGTGTCATGACTAGTGCTTGTAGCCCATATTGCTTTATTATGTCTAAGGGGTGTGCTTTGAATTCTCACCTTTTTCTCCTTTTTCTCTTTTTTTTTCTTCTTTTTTTGATGTTTATGCATGAGAACCACATCATGTAAAGACTTATTTTTATTCACTCAGCTTCCCAGTTTTTGAACAATGTTAGAATGGTGAAAAACCCAAGAAAAAGCATCCAAGCACCCAAGAGAATGGCCAGCACAAATGCATCGAATCCCCTTTAAGTCACACCCTTTTCATCCTTTGAGTCTTTCCTTAGTTTGAAAAATACCCAGCCACCAATTCATTAACAAGTTTACTTAGAAAAAAGGAACTGTACAGTTCCAAGCCAAAGGAGATCATAGAGTTTTATGGATGAGTAGATAGCGTGGAATCATTGCCTATTTTACCAAAAGAACCATACCTTAATATCAACATCATAATTCAAAGGTAAAAACCAAACATTGGTAATCAATATGATATAATGAAATCCACCATCATGAGCACTTACTGGATGATGAATAAAAGTAAATCAAGCAAACAAAGAAATAGTAACAACATGAATGATGATGTAAAATAAAAATAAGAAAAGTTGATAGAATGTGTAAAAAAAAATCAAAAAAAACTGAGGGCCTAGAATGGTTAGCATAGGTGGCCATCGCCCCCATGACTAAGTTGGAAGGAGGAGAATTGAAATAGTGAGCAAGGTTGTTGATCAAAAGAGGTAGCATGTGTATTGGCTATCCTAAGCTTCTAGAAAGGTTTGGTTTATTTTACATTGACCAAAATTTTCTTATCTAGGCTCTCAGGTTTGTATATTATCATGGCCCCTGAAGGAAAAGTGGCATAAATAATATAAGGTTCTTTCCACAGTCTTTGAAATTTAGTATGTTGTGGCACATGTGTGGGATTCCAATANGGCATAAATAATATAAGGTTCTTTCCATAGTCTTTGAAATTTAGTATGTTGTGGCACATGTGTGGGATTCCAATAGAGAACCTTATCTCCTGGATAATATTTAACTTTCCTAATTCTTAGGTCATGATATTTTTTATTGAAGGCCTTGTGTAATTCATTAGATGATAGGGTAGCTAATCGATTTTCATCTAGCAAGTTAAGGGTTACTAACTATTGTTTTTGTGCTAGATCAAGGTCAAGGTTGAGGCCACATGTCATGGATAGTGTACAAAGCTTAGTTTGAATAGGAAGCACTGGTAATTTAATGTACACTAACTCATATGGAGAGTATCCTGTAGGGAGTTTCCATGTGGAGTGGGATGCCCAAAGAGCATCATTCAATTTAGTGTTCTAGTCTTGCCAAAACTTGCTAATGGTTCTTGTCAATATCTTCATAATCTCCCTGTTGGTGACTTCTTCTTGACCATTCGCTTGGGGGTGAAATGGTGTAGTCAATTTATGCTCAACCCCTAAGCATTGCATTAATTTTTGAAAAGTTGCACCTATGAAGTGTGTACCATTGTCTAAAATAACTGTACGTGGCATACCAAACCTATTTATGATTTGTTATTGAACAAATCATGCAACTGTAGATGATGTACAATCTTTAACAGTAGCTGCTTTGGCCCATTTTGTTAGGTAATAAATGGCAACAATAATATAAGCTTTTTCATTGGACATTGGTGTAATTGGCCCCATAAAATCAATTTCCCAAATGTCAAATGGTTCTAATGGTTGGATCCATTATTTTGGATCCTCCATTCTAGTAGTCATTCCCCCATCACATTGACAGTGCTCACAAGATTGGATAAATTGATGGGCATCCTGAAACAATGTAGGCCAATAATATCCTATAAACAAGATCTTGATGGTTGTTCATCTCCCAGCGTAATGACCCCCACAAGGACCCTCATGAGCATCTTGGAGAACTCACAATTGATCTATATCGGGAACACACCATTAAACTAAGCTATTGAGACACACTTTGTAAAGTTGTCCATTGATCTCCATAAAGTATTTGGCTCAATGAAGAAACTATTATTTCTTCTTAAGGTTTAACTCTTGTGGTATTTTTTGGATGAGGAGATAGGTAAGAATTCTACTGCACCAATTTGTCTTCATGGGTGATTGATTATTCACTACACCAGCAAAGAGAAATTCATCAAGGAAATAATCAAAAATTGGATACTCATCCTCTTTATTTTCCCATCGCAACTAAGATAAATGATTAGCAACTACTTTCTCTATGCCTTTTCAATCAATCATCATTAAATTGAACTCTTGTAAGATTACAAGCCATCATATGATACAAGGGCTTACCATTGGCTTATTCATGAAGAACCGGATTGCACTATGATCTGTATATATATATAATTTATATCCCAATACATAATGGCTAAACTTTTCTAGTGCAAATATTATAGTCATTAATTATTTCTCTATGGTAGTTTAGTTAAGTTATGCACTAGCGATATTTCTACTTGCATAGTGGATGTAATAAGGATCCTTTTGATCATCTAACTATGTAAGTATGGCTCCTAAAGCATAGTTGGTGATGTCAGTCATGATATGGAATGGTTTGGACCAATCAGGAGCTTATAGAATGGGTGTTTCTAGTAGCTTCTATTTTAGAGTTTGGAAATCTAATTCACATTCTCTAGTCTACTCGAAAGGTATGTCCTTTTTTATTAATTCCACCAATGGTTTGGCAACCTTTGAAAAGTTCTCAATAAATCTCCTATAGTAGCTAGTATGTCCAAGGAATGATCAAATATCTTTGACATTTTTTAATTGATGGGTAATTTCTTGGATAATTTTGATTTTCTCGAGGTCGACCTCTATCCCTATGTGTGATATTTTGTGCCCTAGTACTATGCCTTNAACCTCTATCCCTATGCGTGAGATTTTGTGCCCTAGTACTATGCCTTATTAGACCATCAAATGGCTTTTCTACTAGTTGAGCCTCAAATTGGTTTCTACACATCTTTTTAACACTTGCTCCGCCCTGTCCAAGGCTTGATCAAAGTTTTTTCCATAAGTGGAGAAGTCATCTATAAAGACCTCCATGCCATTCCCTATTTGTTGTTGGAATATGCTTAGAACTAGTCATTGAAATGTTGCAGGGGTATTGCACAAGCCAAACGGCATCTGTTTGTATGTGAACATTCTGCAAGGACTAGTGAATGTAGTCTTAGCTTGGTCTTTTAGGACTATTTATATTATATTCATCTAGAAACCTGTAATATTAATGCCCTGTGATGGTGTCTAAGACATGGTCAACAAATGACAATGGAAAGTGATCTTTGAATGTTTCCATATTTAGTAGCCTAAAATCTATGCACACCCTCCATTTGCCTCCCTTTTTAGGCACAATAACTAAGGGGCTAACCCATTCACTATTAGCAATAAGGTATATGAATCCAACCTTGAGAAGCTGTTTGATTTATTCCTTAACTACTTGCTTTAGCTTTGGGTTCAAATTCCTCTACAGTTATCTTCGAGGCTTCATGGAGGGATCAGTGTAATTCCTATGTTGGCATATCCTAGGATCTATTCTAGTTAATTTTGGATATGACCAAGTGAAGGCTTTTTCCATCTATTGATTTCCTTATGCAATTCTTCTTTCTATTGAGGAGCAAGCTTAGCGTTGATAATTACCAATTTTCCATTTTTAAGGAACATGTATTCCATACTAGTGAGCAATGGTTTCAACTTTAAGGGCTCCTGCTTAAATTTCTTAGGGATTTCCAACNAGCAATGATTTCAACTTTAAGGGCTCCTGCTTAAATTTCTTAGGGATTTCCAACTTCCCCCAATTGATATTTTCAATGTTAAGACTTGGAAGTTGGTGGTGGACTTGCTCTAATGCATCTATGCTATCAATGTAAGCCCAAGTCAAATCCTCAGTTGGTTCCATGCATATGAGTGATCTACTTTCTTGATCAGCTATCAGCCAGTGGGTTTCTTCTTGTCATGTGGTTGTTGCATACATGCATCTTTGTATGTTAATCACTTGTGCACATTGATTGCATGCAGGCAATGCTAAAATTTGCACAAACCATGACCTCTGCACACAATTACACCCTATGTCATTGTATGAAATGCATGGAACTTTCCTCTTCTCAATCTTTCTGAATGTATTTTCCTTTGATATTTTCAAGGAAAGATCACAGATTCCTAGACATGCATCAACTATTCTTAGCCATGCTCTTCCCATTATGATTGGGAAGTTCCCCTTACTATTGTTTACCTAAATCACTAGGAAGTCAGCTAGGTACAACCACCTACAAACAGTGGTAACAATGTCTTCCACTAGTCCCAATGGAACAATGATGGACTAGTCAGCCAACTCTAGAAAAATGTTACTCTTTTCTAATGGAAGTAGGTTCTAGGCCTTGTACATTTCTTGAGAAATCAAGTTAACACTGGAATCTAAATCCAAAAGATCCTTGCATGGTTCATTTCTAGTGATTTAAAAGTATATCAGAGGACTCCCAAGATCAAAGAATTTCCTAGGAAGATGGCCAACTTTAATCCAATCAGTGATGGCATGTGTTAGCATGATTTTATGCGTTGAGTGCGGTGGTTGAGTTGAAGGGGGCTTTGAATTTTTGATTGATACTAAGGCATCTAAGGAATCAACCACTTGTGATTGCAAGGGCATGGTTGGACTATTGGTTCTAAAGAAAGGTCTTTTCTTCATGTGGTTGTTGGAACCAATAGTAGGTTAAGAGTTAATAGCCCTTGTGGCATTATGTTGTTGTGGCTGGGTAGATATTTCACCCTGCATAGTTGGAGTAGATGGTAGTGGAGATATTAGTGAAAGAGATGCAGTCATATGAGAAGGATGATATACTTGTAGAATATCATGCCTAGAAGAGAGAGTCCCATAATACTCGTGGGCTTGGTAGTGAGGTTGAGGAGTGATGTGACTAGTAGAGTCACGTGGAGAGATTGTTTGTTGCATGTAATATCCATACAGTTCAAGTTGCCAGTAAGGATACTATTGCCTTGGTGGTGGCATTCCCCATGATTGTGGATGCTGCCACTATTGATATTGCTCAATTGGTTGTGGTGGAGTTCCACTAGGATAATATGTTAAGGGCTGGTGGAACTGCCTTGGGTTACCTTGAGGATAAGGTAACCTTTAGTGTGTTTGCCTTTTGTTTAATCATGGGTTGAGTGCATACATCCCAGACTCCTGTAGATGTGAGATTTCAGAGAAACTTTGCCCTTACCTTTGCTACGTACATGTTCAGCCTCTTTCTTTTTTCTTTTCTCACTACCTTGCTCTCTAGACTCCTCTACTATTTTAAGAACAGTTTGAAATCTATTGTCTAGGGAATCCCACATTTGGTCTACCTTTTCCAAAACTTCTGTTTTCATCTTTTAGATATGCAAATTTTTCCTATTCACCATCTCTTTGAGTTGTGACTCTTCTTCATCCCCACAAAATCTTACTCCCCTCTTTCGAAGGGAAGGATCTCAATTATACTCTTCCACACTTTCTCTCTTTTATAGCTCACCTTATTCCCTAGCAACTTGCTCCAATAGTCTTTGAATTTGATGGGACCTAAGCTCAGATAGTCTCCCTTGGGCATAAGTTCCAAGGGTTCTTCTCTTTTCATGCCTAAGCCCACCCACGAGATGGCATAGTTGATCCCTTTGCAAATAACCATGGCCAAGAAAATGATGTAACAGTGCATAGTATCAGACCATGGTAGCATCCAAGGGTTCATGTCCTCCTTATTTCTAGCCTTGGATTTGCTTTCGCAAGTTAGAAACTCGGGAGTACGTTTGGTACTTGTCATTAAATAGTTCTAACATTGTACTCCACCTATGAATGGATTTTGATTCTAAAGACTAGTACCAACTTTTTACTTCTTTAACTAATGTCTATGGAAATAACTTAAGTTTTTTCCATTCATTCTCTATGTTCTATAAGGCACATGCATCATGGATTTCTTGTAAATGATTCTGAGGATCAACATTATATCCCCCTTCAAATGTTGTTCATATCTAATCTCTTGATCCTACTATCTTTCAAATGCCTTGTTGGAATTCTAATAGCCTGAGTTATGTCCAACATACTTTAAGTAGCAAGGAGGGATTTATCATGATAATCTTGTCCATGGTGTCTATGATTTCTACGTTATTCCCTACTCTCCCTTCTTCTATGTCATGACTCTCTAGAGTGCCCTCATCCCCTTTCTTGGTTGTTTCATCTATGACTTTCACTTTGCCTACCTTTAACCCCATGGCCTTTTTCTTTATGACCATGTCCAAATATTGAAGGAGAGGGTGAAGGAGATGATGAAGGTAAAGAAGAAGGAGAACCATCACCATAACGGTGTTTTCTACCTTCTCTTGTGTGATCTTGGCCCCGATCGCGATTGCGATCAAAATGTCCATCTTTATCATGAGTTTCTATTCCTTTTTCAGATCCTTTGTGCCCATGGGTGTCAGAACCTAGGTTATGAATAGTGGAATGAAGGTTCTGATACACAACCCCTTGTCCAAAGTCAAGGAGAGGAACATCATTGTGTGGACGACTACCTGAGGTGGGTTCACCACCCTTATCTTCACTTACGACATGTGGGGAATCCTGGGATAACTTACCCTTCAGAAAATTATGATGCCTCTCATATTATGAGTCCCTTTGATGTTATGCCTTTGTGGGATGGTATTCTCTTGATTCATGATCTTGTACAATGTATTTTTCATGTAAGTGTGGCATGCCAATTCGTGTGAGAGCATGAAGAAGCATGCTCAGGACTAAACGATCAAGAGGTAACACTATGTTACCCTCTAAGTCTCACTAATGTAGTTGTTTACCTTGATGGAGGATAAAGGTGAAGTTTGGTTCATACTCATTAGGATGAATATATACCACTTGAACTTGTTGAGGGACTGTTGGACCAACGTCATGTATATTATGCCATCAACTATTTCCTATTTTAGACCTAGGCGGTGAGGTGCTTTCGTACGAAG
>MNCI01008784.1:130603-199773 GCA_015680685.1 Gnetum montanum
GTACACAAGGTGTGCTTAGGTACACAATGCTCAAATAAAGATCCATCCACACTTTGACCTCCTATTGCAAGCACTTGGAAAATACTCTAACAAACTACAAGAGTTTCACTACTTGACTCCTAAAATACTTTCTATCCAATTTTGTGCCTAAGAACTGTATTTATAGACTTGGGAGCAACTACTCTAATAATTAGAGTAACCACTCTAATAATTAGAATAAACCGCTAGAGTAACTACTCTACTAATTAGAATAAACCACTAGAGAAACTACTCTAATAATTAGAATAAACCTCTAGAGTAATTTTTCTCATCACTAGGGAACCCCAAAAAGTAATTTTTACCCCTTGCCAAATATAGTGCATTTAGAGCCTCAAAGTTTAATTTACCATAACTTGAGCATACGATGTCCATTTTCAACATATAAATAGTTGTTTTAAACTTTTTTCATCCTTATAAACTCAATTATGAATTCAAATTTATCATTCAAGTATTCAATAATTCCCTAATATCATGAATTTTTCTTAATGAATTTAACCTTTTTTACCTTCACATTTCTATGGCATGTCATTAGTTACACTACCAAAGGTAGTGTCTTTAAGGATGGTAGAAAGGTCACTAAGAATTAGATGATGTAATTTTATATTACTAAAATTATATAATGTAGTTATATATTCATAAAATAAGATAATTTAGTAAATCAATTAATTAGTTGATGTATCAAGATCAGTTCAATTGATGATTAGTTGGAGAATCAATTGATAAACAAAAATGGTCTAAAAGATGTATATTAATTCATACTGAAATCAACACATATGATAGAACAACAGGGATCATCATAATCTTATTTCAACAAGGTTTATGATACCCATGAAAAGAAATGATCCAAAAAAGAATCCAAGAATGAGAATGAAAGTTGCAACATACAACTTTCTTACAAGAACCCTAGCAAGTGAGAAACAACATCTGCTATGACCACCATGGACTTTGGATAGGCATGAATATTGATACCCACACATTTTAGCAGAGTTACAAGAGTTGGATGCTAATTTTTTGTGTACAAGAATTTTTTCCATGGGAACTCCTATATCAATTCCAACCAAACATGGAAAAGATGGGATATAGAGGTATTTATAAGCAAAAAGGTTCCTGTGGAAGTTCTTCTTTTAAGCCATGTAGATTAGCTTATTGTAGAAATCATAACATGGATGGTTGTGTGATCTTTTATAAAGAAGCCAAGCTTGAATTAGTACAAATGGCTGAATGGAATTTAGAAAATATGATTTTTGAAATTCCAAAACTTCAAGTGATGGGAAACAAATAATAGTCAAGATTTTGAAAAAATAACATAGCCTTGGTGGAACACCACAAAATTTTGGCCTAACACTTTTAGACAGGACTCAAGCTAAGTCATCCTACTATCTAACATGAGTATAGTGTGACCAAAATTGAGAGCCTCCAAAACAACATCAAATGACATATAATGGAGCAAGCAAGATCCCCCAGGGGCCCACAAATGATTACAACAAGTCTCAGCATCAAGAATTAATAGTTTTAGCCCCAAAAAGTGCAAGTTTGGTCACACACACTTCGGTCACACTACCCAGCGTATGACTAGTGTGTGTACAGCATGACCAGCTTTTAGAGCCCAAAAATCAAATCCAAACAGCCCAGATTTGAGCACACGGACCCTCCATGAACTTCATTGGTGCCCCCTGTAGCTCCCAGCCTTCAGAACCTCGAGATTTGAGCTCAGAATCACATGTATTAAGCCATTGTCAGTTATTCATGCTGAGGTCACGCTGCACAGCATGACCAAAAAAAATAGCCCAATTCAGGCACCTCTAGGTAGAATTTTGACATGAATTCAACTCTCGAGAGCTTGGCAACAATTTTACATGTTCACAAGCTTTATAAAATCAAGATTTGGGCCTCAAATGTGTCATTTTTACTTGGTCATGCTAAGGTCACATTGCACACCATGACCAAATAAAAATAGGGTAAATCAACCATTTTCAGGCATCATCTTCAGCATCTGAGCAACCCCCAAGGACCAGAAGCACTTGTACATGTTCACGGGCTTCAAAAACTCATAATTTGAGCTTCAAACGTGCCATTTTAACTTGGTCATGCTAAGTTCATGCTGCACAACGTGAACATAGTGTGACCAAACCAAACTAACACAAAACAATAGCTAAATGGAGTCAAATTGAACATCTAGGCTACCCTGGAGAGCTGGCAGTAGTTGAGCTTTAAGAAACAAGCATCAGCATCTAAGAATCAACTTAAAACAAGGCATAAACACTTGGTCATGCTGAGGTCATGCTGGATAGTGTGACCACAACATGACCAACCTAAAGTGTGCCAAAATAGCCTCCAAATCAGCTCAAAAAAGATGTGTAGAATCCTCTCGACCTTAGGCATGCAGATCCACTTCTAAAATGGGTCTCATTGGTCAAAAATAGGCTCGAAATGCATCATGCATATTGGGCACGCTGATGGTCATGCTAGAACGCTGATGCCATCATATGCATAGCGTAAAGACTCAGATGCTGAGATGCTGAATGCCAAACGCTGACACCAGGACATGCTACAAACATGCTAGAGCTAGATCAATGCATGTTGGAGGCCTTGGTAGAGCAAAAATAGCATAGATCTGTAGATCCGGAGGCTAGACATCTAGATCCACTCTTGTACTTTAACATTATTTATACATTTTGCATTTTTGTAGCGTATCAAGCTCTTACGCTATGGATTATACATGCCAGCATAAGAGATCTTGGTCACGATGCACCCTGTACATTGTAAACTTCTGTGCATCTGATCAAAACATTCACACCTATCACCCGATCCACATTTCCCACATCTAGTAACCATGGATCTTCCTCACAGATCTGAATCCCATGGTTGAAAGTCCTATAAATACCCCAATCTCACACTAAGCCAGGGTTGGCAATTTTCGGACATTAAGATCTAGAGAGTTGGCGAATCGGATCATCATTATCTGGCACAATTTGGCATTACCCTGACTTAGTCACACTGAGCATTTGTGGTGATTTTGGTCATTTTTCACACCTGCAACCAGAGACTTACAATCTCCTAGCATCTGTACACCCTTCACATTGGGGCTAAATGACTGCCTTGCGATCAATCTACAACTGTGTCCTAACCAGTGCACCTCTTTATTTGTAATCATCCATCAATACATATAGTTGCAATTTTTCCATCCATTTTTCTCTATTTATGCCATTTACATTTATTACAATTTTCGTTATCTTTGTTTACATTTTTTTTTCACCTCACATTTCGTGCATTTGTTTACACATTCGTTTGCATCCATTTACATATAACCCGGTGCATCACAACAGTGTATGTTAGGGGAAGTCCTTGTTTGATCTATGCGTAGATCATTCAAGGCACTCTACCTTCGCTTATTTCTAGCTTGCCCTCGTGTGAAGGTGGGGTATTACTGTATCTTCCATAGATCTCTCGGCATCCGTTTCATTCCAGCCTCGTGCCGACTGAAACACCGTGGAAATTGCGAATCGGCCTAAGGCGAAGATTCACAATTCAGGTGAAAGTTTGCGACAAAAATCCAGAAGACAGAACAAGGCAAAAAGGCACGCAGCATCAAGTCTCCAAGTTTCTTACAAATTTCAACATTACGTTGTTTTCTCTCTTTACGCTACATTACACAACATAGCGTAGTGTCGCTCAGCGTAACTCTATTTAACATAGCCCAATATCAAAAAGTAACTTCGGCGAATTGGAGGAATTTTAAGGTCTAAGACTTGTTGCATATTCCGCTAAGTCTTTTGTTCAGGGTTGAGTTTACGCTCCATTACGTAGAGCAGCATAATGAGCTTCCAGGAAGTCAAAGTCAGAGTCTAAAGAAGCACGACAGATTTATTTCTTCTTTTTTGCATATTAGTCGCTTTACACTTATTACGCTACATAGTGTAAACAAGCATAACTTATTGTAAAGTTGACCATGTTTGACACTCTATTACACTTTGCAAATGAGCATAAAACAACTTGAGTTAACTACTTCTACGCTCTATTACACTCTTCCATGCTACGTAGTGTAAACAAGTGTAATACAGCCTAAAGTCAACTAAGGTAGTACCAGACACACATCTGTTATCCATACGCATAATACGCTCATCAACGTATCGTAGCGTAATCATGAGACGGCTTCAGCAGGAGTGGTTGACAGCGTACTTTGCCCTCTTTTTCAAAAATGTGATGTGACATGACCAGTTTCAACACAAAGTTTGCCAAGTCAACAAAATTCTGAAAGTTCGAGACACGTGTCATCAGGGCCGTGCCTTCTTCATGTACTACCGAGCCTATAAATACTCCAGTTGGCGAAGAAAGAAAGGAGGAGGATCTTCTTTTTGGTAGCATCACCTCTTAGCAGAGACAGAAGACATTGTTGAGCATTGGCAGCAGGAGCGATCAGTCTTTTGGAAAAAATACAATTCTCTCCATTGGTGATTATTAGCAGCTTTGAGTAGAAACTACCGAAGGCAAAAAAAAAGCAGATCAGAGATCGAGAGATCATCTGGTGCAGTTGGTAAGGTTTATTAATTAGAAACAGTTGATCGATAGACATCCAGGCTTGACCTTCCTTGCATCCCATCTTTGGCTTACGAGGTAGACCGAGCTTCATTCTGTACTCCTTGTTGAACAGTTTTCTTGTTGCTTTGTGTATGCTTCGCACAGAATAAGTCGAGTTTGCTATTGGAACTTTGTATACAATATACTCAATCTTTGAATCAAAACATAGATCTTGGAATTATGCACTTTTCTAAATTTGATCCTCCTTGTCGCATTGACGTTGTCGTTATTTCGATTTATTTACATCATTTTCTACTCCTTCTATGATTCATCGAATCAATTTGTCTCATGGAATATCTATATAATACAAATATTATCGTGATATTCGTCAATTTACTGATTGAGTAAGTCCCTGTCTGATCGACAAGACCGTTCAAGGCACTGCGGATTCGTTTTCTCCAGCACAGCCCTTGCAAGGATCCATGGTTAAGACTGTGTACATGGATTTTCGTTCGGTATTTTCCAGCGATCGACGTTTTCCGTCATTAAAATTTTTTGATGCTAGAAGAAGGGCCTGAACCTCCAATCCGTATTTTATGGATAGCCTTGTAAGCAATCCATACCCACATCCATAAAAACATATACGTAATACCTCTAGGGAAGTTTACGAAAAAAATTGTGTGGTGTAGATTGGTCACAGCAACGATTTCTTTGGAATCCTACAGGGTAAAAAGCCCAATCATAATTCTGTTTGGCTATCGCCTTTTAGATCCTGTCGTTTGTTGTTATTAATCTATCTAAGAAATGGATTCTGCATATGCAACCACTGCCGCTATGATCACCACTGACTCAGGTACCACATCCGTAAATCCCATCGCCATTCCTGGACCAACTTCTAGTGCAGTAGGACCTCAAGGACCATTGTGTCGTTCATTGAGATTACAGGTCAAGGATCCTTCACTCACTGTCTTGACTCTTGAAGAGTATAATTTCATTTGTGTCAAGATCCAGGCAAAGCTCTCTCTTAGCCGAGCTGAGATTGAGGCAAAACGAAATTATGAGCTGATCCACAGAGGGGGCCAAGATTTCACCCCTACCGCATATGGCATTATCCCCCTGACTGAACATTATCATGAACTCCTGACCCAACTGGTTATGGCTAGGAGTTAGACTACACGGTCCATTCTAGAACCTCAAAATAGGGAAGAAGAGGAAGATGAATTCATAGCCCAATCTGAACACACGGATTCATATCATACCCTCAGCCCCCATACATACATAAATCCCCTGTTTCCTCTCACTAAAGAAGCTTCCCATCTCAACTCAGTCATGACTTCCCAAACCCATATTCCTGTCATCTCGCAGGCCACTACGCAATCCTCAGTCTTGCAAGTTCAAATACCATCTCAAAATAACATGGGGGCTGTCTCATCACCATGTGTAATCAGTATTCCATCGATGGTACCGACGTCCACTGCACCCCATTTCATCCCCCAAGTGCAACTCCATAACATACCTATAACCCGTCCAGTGTAAAATCTGGTGCAAACCTTATCATCACAACCCATTTCAAGGCAATAGATCGCAACTATCATTCAATCGCAGTGATCCATTCAACAACCCATGGCTGGTCAGTGGATCATGCTTGTTGCACAACACAATCAATCTGTGTTATATGGTGTGCAACCCTTAGCCACATCTACCACGCATGTCCTGCAGATAAACACACAATACCCTTACAATCTCCATCCTACACATCAGGCGGCGGCTAATTTCTCTGCTCAGCCTGGTGGGTGGTGATTTTCATAGGCAGCTCCATCCACGGGGATAGTCCCTGTAGCGCCACCCATCAGTCAAACCATCGCTCCATTCCCATTATCTGGCACTACTCTTTCAGTCCAATCCCCTGCTCCTCCTGCATAGACTTCTTCATCACCAAGTCTAGATCAAGCTTTTTTGCTTATTCAAACCCTCACCAAGGAAGTTAGGCATCTTAAAGCTGCTGGCTCTAATATGATACAAGTCATGGATTTCTACCAGGATGATCCTATCAGCCCAGTGGTTCCTATGCTGTCGTTGCCTCTAGGGATGTCATTGCCCCATTTTACTAAATATAATGGGGAAGGAGATCCTAATTCTCACCTTGTTACCTTTAGGTCTAAATCCTTATTATTGCAGCAATAGCCTCATACGATTATCCATGTCTTTGCAATGTCTCTGGTAGGGAAGCTTTGGACTGGTATCGAGCACTCCCTTGCTCTTCCATCTCAACCTTGGAAGAGCTCCTAACACAATTTGTGACTCGCTTTAAGTACAATTTAAAGCCAGAAGTCACACTAGACCAACTTATGGGAGTGAAGCAAGACCCACTTGAACCAGTCCAGAAGTTTATACAGTGATGGAGCGCTACTTTGAATGAAATCCGTGAGCCTATCGTGGAAGCCCATCTGTTGGCTATTTTCAAAGGAGCAGTTAACGAATTTATCAAGTCTAAAATATATTACCTTGCCCCTAGCTCCTTGAGTCAAGCTTTCACCCAAACTAAGAGCATCCAAGATGCTGTTGAGGCTAGTAAAGACTCAACGTATGTGGCCTATAAAAATGCCAATAATAAAGGTAAAGACAAGGGTAAAGAAACAATGAAGAAAGTAGCTACACTGGTTGAGGGTGCTAAAAACAATAATAACAAGAAGGCACCCACAACATCTACCTAGATCATGGCTAGTGCAAGCAGCACCGACCAAGACACACCTGCCCCTGAAAAGCCCCCCTAGTCAAAGCCAAACTTTGAGTGTAAAGATCGCTCAAAATACACAGCCTTGCCTATAAAACATTCAGAACTATTGAAAAAATTATTAGGGGCAGGATATATTCAGAATAAAAAAGTATCCAAAGAAGCTCTGCAGCGTCATAGGCATCATTTTGAATTGCTGAAGAATCCTCCTTTAGCCCTACCTAACAAACCACCAATTCCGAAGTCTTTTAGGCTTGACCATTTTTGTGACTACCATCAATTGTGTGGTCATGATACCGATTACTGTTGGGTGTTGAAGGATGAAATTCAATACATGATTGATGATGGTTCTCTGAAATTAGACGGCAGTAGTCCAACACGTCCCGAAAACTAGGCGATGCATGTGTACAAAGACCCGTTAAATGCAAATAACGCACTGTACACCATCAATGTGGTAATTACAGATAGTGAAGGGAAGGTATCACCTAAACAACCCTTTTTTTACATGTACCTACCAGTTCACCCCAAGGGGCAAGTTCTTCACCAGCAGTTAGTGGTGCCTTGAGGCCACCCTTTGTTATTCGGGTGTCCTCTCCAACTATAACTCGGTCTCACGTTAACGATAAAGCCATGGCCACATCCACGCCTACTCCTAATGCGCCTTTTATCCTTAGGGTACCAAAACCACTGGCTGCCCCATTTATGCAGGGGAAAGCTTCTAACCAAAACCATCAATCACCATCCAATAAAAAAAAGGAAGGAGATGCTTCAATTAAAGCCACCAAAAATCACTCTACGCTAGGCTTCGCTAAGCCTAGGCCCCTAGCCTCTGTCCCTGCACCTGCACCTTATGGGCAAGGCAAGGGTACAGAAACACAGCCACCTCCCCTCGACAGAGGGGATAAGCAACCCAGCCGAGAACAGGACCTCCTCGATGCATTTACGTAAGTCAAGAAGGCTCTAAAATAGAAGAACATGACATTGAGCCTCTATGACCTGCTTATGACATCTCAAAAGCACCGTGAGGCTATGGTCCGTATGTTGACATCCATACCTATGGATGAAGGCTTACCAGTGGAAGAGGAAGTGATACATGCTATCATGTTTCCTCCTACCACTGAGCAACCTAAACCAACCCCTTTGACATTTCATGATGAATCCATCAAAGATGATCCTGAGAAAGGTTGAGTGATGATAGAACCCATGTTCATCACCATCCGAGTTGGTCAACATCGGATCCAGAGGGTGCACATTGACGCTGGCGTAGCTACGAATGTCATCCCTTATCCTATAGTGGATAAGCTGGGCCTGGTCATCCAGATCAGTCCTACAATGACATCAAGCCTAAAGTTGTTCAATGGGGCATGAGTTCAAGTCAAGGGGATGGTGCATATCAATTTTTTGGTAGGAGACCAATTCCCAACAGACGCCACATTCATTGTTGTCGAGGAGATGCCTGATTTCAACCTGATTCTAAGGAGGTCCTGGCTAGCCCAACTGAGGGCAGTCTCGTCACCAATACACCAAGAGATACACCTCCCTTATGTGGGGGGAGTGGTAGTAATACATGGTGATGAAATAACTCCTAGGACTGTCAATAACATAGAGGAAGAACGGGGTTTAGAGATTGAGATGCCCGAAGATCAAACCCATGTCCAAATTCCCGAACAAGTCAAAATGAATGATGACAGCCTAGCCTAGGCTGACTTACCATTTCAGGGAGAAGAGGATGATATTGAAAAGTCAGGTCATAAATCCCCTCGCCCTTATGCACCACTCAACGTAAAGGCCATCAAGAAACAATTACGAACTAGCGATTGACCTGAGTGGTATTTACGCGCATCGTTACACTTTTACTAGTTTTTCCACTTACACTTATCAAATTTGATTGTCAGTTCTCTTTAATATACATATATTTACATTTTCTATCCATGACGCCATTTACATTTACCAGTTTATGCCATTTACGCTTCTTGACTTCTATTAGTCATATTAGTACGATTACGTAAACATGCACACTTTTATCAATTACATTCCCTGATGTACGCAGATGGCCTGCAATGGCCTAAAAATAGCTAATTCATTTATATCTTACACAAATGCTATAAGACGGTCTGAAATGACCTTAAACTACTGTATCTTATCACCTCGTAATCAGGTCACATTAATTACAGGCTGCTCACGGTATCCAAGATTCAGTTAGCTCTTCACGCTCGGCAACGTCATGCCATACCTTTTTTCAAAACTACACCACGTGTCATACGTTAATATTGGTGACATCTAACTTAGCATTTTCCTAACCACTTTCATATTTGGTAATTTTGCAGGACAGTTGGCAAATGGGTGAAACTTTATCTACACCTCTAGCCTTAACAGGCCCACATGGGGAAATCATTAGATAATTTGATCCCACGCTAGTAGAAACTAACCTTGCCCTCAATGACACAATCATAGCCACGTCAGAAACATCTCTAGACTGGCCAGAACAATCGACACGTACGCTAGACCTGGAGGCTGGAGATGTAACCGAAGATCCTCTTAATGAGGTCTCTGTGGTTACGCATAAAGGTGAGACTAAAACTCTTAAGGTTAGTTCTTTACTAGACCAAAAGGCACATGACAACATAGAATAGGTTCTCCAGAACAACATTACAGTGTTCGCATGGTCATATGAAGATATGTCGGGACTAGACCCAAGGTTAATACAACACAACATAATTCTAGATCCCCATATTAAAACAATTAGACAAAAGGCACAAAAAATTAAGCCAGAAGTTGCGCTAGCAGTACATGATGAGATCACTAAACTGTACCAGGATGGTTTCATTCACGTGGTAGATTACTCAGACTGGGTATCTAACATTGTAGTTGTCCCCAAAAAGACCGGAGGGATATGCATCTGCATAGACTTCCGAGACTTGAACAAAGCTACAATCAAGGATAATTTCCCACTACCCAGTATCGACCAACTAGTGGATACAGCTGCTGGGCATGCGCTTTTATCCTTCATGGATGGCTTCTCAGGCTATAATCAAATTCGCATCAACCTAGAACACCAGCTGACAATGACATTCATGACACCCTGGAGGATCTTTTGTTACACTATGATGCCTTTTGGTTTAAAAAATTCTAGAGCAACATATCAACGAGCTATGACATACATCTTTAGCGATTACCTCTTAGGGAGACTGAATGATTATGTTGACGATATAGCTATTAAGTCTATAAGGTCAAAAGATCATTTAGATGATCTGGAGTTAGTCCTTAAAATATGCTCTAAATACAACCTCCGGCTTAACCCAAAGAAGTGCGTATTTGGAGTCAAAACTGGATGCATGCTGGGGTTTGTGCTATCAGAAACTGGTATACGAGTAGACCCTGACAAGGTCAAGGCCATTGTTCAATTGACACCTCCTACAAATCTCAAGCAATTACGCGGGTTGCAAGGAAGGCTACAATTTATCAGGTAGTTCATTTCAAGACTAACAGATAAGTTACACCCTATGCAACATCTACTTAAAAAGGGAGTTAATTTTGAATGGACGAACGATTGTCAGCATGTGTTTGACAGCTTGAGGCAAGAATTTCAACGCTTGCCAACAATATTCCCACCACAAAGGGATCAACCGTTCTACATTTACCTCGCGACCTCAGACGTAGCCCTAGCTGCATTACTCTGTCAAAAGAGAGGTGATGGGTCAAAAGTACCCATCTACTACTTGATCCATGCTCTATGTGCGTATGAAATGAGGTATAATGAAGTAGAAAGTAATTATTTAGCATTAGTGTGTACGCTCAAGAAGTGCAGACACTATCTCTTCCGTAGCTAGGTCAACATAATCTGCAAAAATAACATCCTTAGGGCTATTACGCATAGTCTGTATGAAAGTAGTAAGATAGCTCATTGGAAAGCTATCACAGCAGAATTCGATTTGCATTACATTGGTCAATCTTCTATGAAAGGCCAAGTGATAGCTGACTAATTAATAACATCACCTATTGACAGTCAGGCGACCATAGAGCTTGAATTTCCAGACGAGCATGTACATAGTCTAAGCCCTGTTCTAACAGGCCTTGAAGCAACGCTACATTTTGACGGAGCTTCAACTGCTAGAGGCAGTAGTGCCGCCATAGTCATTACGCTATCACCTGAGGATGTACGTCTTCACACTTACCGCTTGACCTTTCCCTGTACGAACAACATGGCAGAGTACGAGGGTCTCCTCAGGGGATTATTAACAACCAAAGAGCTTGATGTTCAATACCTAGCAATTAGGGGTGATTCGATGCTTGTTATAAATAAAATCATAGGAGTCTACGCCTGCAAGGCTACACATTTACAGCCCTACTGTGATATGGCTAAAGATCTTCTGAGACAGTTCACAACAACCGATGTCCAACACGTGCCTCGAAATGACAACACGCTAGCCGATGCACTGGCTACATTAGCTCTAAATGTGTCGTCGCACCTATTTGACACTTTTCCTACCTTAATAACAGAGTGTATAGATCCTATCATTCAGACGGTGCAAATATCTTCACTTCTCGAGGATAAAACGCCAAAGTGGTATGATAACATTAGAACCTACCTCCTGCATGGCAAACCACCACACAAGCTAACACGTGCATAAAAAGATGCAATCCACAAGCGAGCTAGGTAATACGTCATCATAGGAGATAGTACCCTTTGTAGATGTTCTTTTGATGGAATACTACTTACTTGCATCAACAAAGACCAAGCACAACATATAGTCAACGAAGTTCACAAGGGATTATGCGGAGGACATGTAGCACCACGAGCCATGGCCTCTAAAATCCGTTGCTTAGGATATTATTGGTCATATATGGAAAAAGACTGTCTTACAAAGGTTAGAACATGCAACACGTGTCAACATTACGCGAACCTTATACACGTGTCACCTACAGAACTACACACAACTCAGATAACATGGCCCTTTCAACGATGGGGATTAGACATTATAGGACCTATCACACCAAAATATTCCATAGGTCACAGCTTCATAATCACTGCTACTAAGTATTTCATGAAGTGGGTGGAAGCCATTCCATTACAAAAGATCACATCTCAACAAATCTGCCATTTCATTTTAGATAACATCGTAACCAGATTTGGCCTCCCGATGACTATCATGACCGACAATAGGCCACAATTTAGCAGTATGGAAACCAAATCTTTCTATGATAGCCTTGGTATCAAACAATCTTTTTCCTCCCCTTATTACCCACAAGCGAATGGTCAAGCCAAAGCAATGAACAAGGTCATTATCAACCTGCTCAAGAAAATGCTCAACAGCAACAAGAGATGGTGGCATGAAAAGATCCTCTATGTGCTATGGGCGTATCGTACTACATGTAGGACAGCTACAGAAAGTACACCCTATAGCCTATTCTATGGATCTGAGGTAGTGCTGCCCCTCGAATTATAAGTTCCTTCTCTGCGGATGGTCCTCTCCATGATTATAAATGACGCTCAACACACTGAGTCTCGAATCATGGATTTGGATTCAGTAGAGGAGAAGAGAACACAGACGCTTGATACCATCGAAAAGTATCAAGATAAGCAAAGGCAGAAGCATCATCATAATCTTCAACAACGTCCGATTGAGAAGGGAGATTTGGTTCTCAAGGCCGTTCGCGAACTAGTAGGCAAGTTCTCTGCAAACTGGGAGGGTCCTTTCTTGGTAGCTGATGTGTATGGCAACAATGCATTCAAGCTAGCAGATATCAACGACAACAAGTTACCGAATCCTGTGAACCATATATATCTGAAGTGGTACTACATCTAGCTACATATCTAGTGTTAACATCAAGAACAAAAATCATCTGCTATGACGCTAAACTCGAAACAATCATCTGCTACGATGCTAAACTGGCATTCCCCTCACGCGTTCGCCATGATGCTAAACTGGCAATAATCATCCGCTACGATGTAAAAATGGAACTGCCTACACGTGTCCACCACGACGCTAAACTGGCAATGATTGTCCACCATGACGTAAAATTGGCAAGTTGCAACAGTCCGCTACAACGTAAAACTGGCAGTGTTGTATAGGTCCGCCAAGACGTAAAACTGGCATTTCCTACATGCGTATGCCATGACGCTAAACTAGCACTGGCTATCTGCCATGACATAAAACTGGCACAGGTAAGTATCCATCTGCTGAGACATGAAACCAGCACAGATCTGTCCCTGGGTCATGACATGAAACTAACATCCACAGCACAGTCTGCTGAGATCATAAATCAGCTCTACCACCATCCGCTACGACATAAAACTAGCATTTTTCAGTCTGCCTAGACTTTAAATTGGGACCATGGTCTATTGGGACTTAAAACGAGCAATGGCAACCTACCAGGACTTAAAAATGGGACCTACAGACCACCAACATGTGAATCAAGCGAGCGTAATCGTCTCTGTGTGGCTGCAAAACAAATGGGGTGGGATGTTGGGACAGCCCTAGCATCACTACCTCACAGGCATTCTGCTGATTCCTCGGATGTGCTGAAAGGCATACTACTGACCCCTCGGAGATGCCATCACTACACCCACTTCAGTGGTGGCACCTCTGAGAGTTTATTTTCACTGTCTGGAGCCCAAAGGAGTTCTCATCAACTACGACCTTGGGGATCTCCGCTCATCATCACTATTAGGCTCTGGCTTCACAGATTCACCTAGCTGGTTCTTTGCATAACTAGTCAAGTGCGATGAGTTTGATATTCTTTGGTGGCGATATGCTAGGCCGAGCATCAACATTGAAGACCCTGGCCTCTTGCTATGGTTCCTCCTTCACAGCCCGCTCACTCTATCTTGCCCCAAACGGTACTTGTTTCAACAACCTCTCCAGTAATTCGATCGAGCAATGGTGTCCTCTGTTTTCTTCTTTGGTTGTAGGTTACTTGCTACGAGGATGTCGTTCAAAAGTGTGTTCATCTGAGCGGTGAAATACATATAACGTTTTGAGATGGTCGCTTAGGTTAGCCTATCCACTCAGCAGTGCATCCTTGTTTTCCTCATAATCCTACCTCTAGCTCTTACTACCCTCCTTAACCATCCCATCTATTTCCCTTATGCAAAATGTGAATACGTAGCATACGCTTTCCACATCTACATTACAATCAAGTCCATCAACTGGCGTAACACAACTCGCCTAGTGGCTGCCAAAAAAAATGTGGGTCAGCAAAATGGATGAAACACAACTCATCCAGGCCGTGCAGATGCAACACAATTCATCTATGCAAGCCCCTTCATCTATAAAATGATGACATAACTCCATGCAAATGCAATCGTAGGAGAAGGCCTAAGTGCTTATGCATGAAAACCTATATTCACCTCATTTGAGTCTTCCCCAAACCTCACTTGAGTCTTCCCCAAACCTCTCTCCTCTTACCTCTGTACAAATTCCCTCACGTACCATTTTATCTCCTATTTCCCTCATTTCTACACTTCTGCTTTGACAGGGTGACACTTGAGTAACCGTTGATGAACGTTGTTGGTACTTCTACCCATCCGGTGTTTTGTATTCTTTGTCAACGTCTTTCGGGCAAGCCCTCTAAATGTCAACAAAGAGGGGCCATTGAAACACTATGGAAATTGCGAATCGGCCTAAGGCAAAGATTCATGATTTGGGCGAAAGTTTGCGATAGAAATCCAGAAGACAGAACAAGGCAAAAAGGCACGTAGCATCAAGTCTCCAAGTTTCTTAAAAATTTCAACATTACTTTGTTTTCTCTCTTTACGCTACATTACGCAACATAGCGTAGTGTCACTCAGCGTAACTCTATTTAACATAGCCTGATATCAGAAAGTAACTTACTTTGGTGAATTGGAGGAAGTTTAAGGTCTAAGACTTGTCGCATATTCCGCTAAGTCTTTTGTTTAGGGCTGAGTTTACGCTCCGTTACGCAAAGCAGCGTAATGAGCTTCCAGAAAGTCAAAGTCAGAGTCTAAAGAAGCACGGAAGATTGATTTCTTCTTTTTTGCAGATTGGTTGCTTTACGCTTATTACGCTACATAGCGTAAACAAGCATAACTTATTGTAAAGTTGATCATGTTTAACGCTCTATTACACTTCGTAAATGAGCATAAAACAACTTGAGTTAACACTTCTACGCTCTATTATGCTCTTCCACACTACAGCAGGAGTGGTTGACAGCGTACTTTGCCCTCTTTTTCAAAAATGTGATGCGACATGACCAGTTTCAACACAAAGTGTGCCAAGTCAACAACATTCTGAAAGTTCAAGACACGTGTCATCAGGGCCATGCCTTCTTCACATACTACCACGCCTATAAATACTCCAGTTGGCAAAGAAAGAAAGGAGGAGGATCTTCTTTTTGGGAGCATCACCTCTTAGCAAAGATAGAAGACATTGTTGAGCATTGGCAGTAGGAGCGATTATTCTTTTGGTGAAAATACAGTTCTCTCCATTGGTGATCATTAGCAGCTTTGAGCAGAAACTACCGAAGGCAAGAAAAAAAGCAGATCAAAGATCGAGAGATCATCTAGTGTAGTTGGCAAGGTTTATTGATCAGAAATAGTTGATCGATAGACATCCAGGCTTGACCTTCCTTGCATTCCATCTTTGGCTTACGAGGTAGACCGAGCTTCATTATGTACTTCTTGTTGAATAGTTTTCTTGTTGCTTTGTGTATGCTTCGCACAGGATAAGTAGAGTTTTCTATTGAAACTTTGTATACAATATACTCAGTCTTTGAATCAAAACATAGATCTTGGAATTGCACACTTTTCTAAATCTGATCCTCCTTGTCGCGTTGACGTTGTCGTTATTTCGATTTATTTACATTTTTTTCTACTCCTTCTATGATTCATCGAATCAATTTATCTCATGGAATATCTATATAATACACATATTATCATGATATTCATTAATTTACTAATTGAGTAAGTCCCTGTCTGATCGACAAGACCATTCAGGGCACCGCGGATTCATTTTCTCTAGCACGGCCCTCGCACAGATCCGTGGTTAAGACTGTGTACATGGATTTTCGTTTGGTATTTTTCAACGATCGACGCTTTCCATCATTACACTGATGATTTTGGACAACATAGTAAATTGGCACTAGAAGGATGGCTTAAACCTCCATTTACATCTGCTTCTTAGGATCCTAGATCTGGACTCCACACACTACCTTGTTGCCAGCGTTCCCACGCTACCTTGTTCCCAGTGTCCATGCACTACTTTCTACTGTTAAACCCTACTCTCTTAATTCTGGAAGCTGTTTCTGACTTTCCAAACACGTTGCTATTTAAACCATAGCATCCTAAACTCTGTTCTCAAATCCTAATGCTACCCACAACGTCTTGCACTCCATTCCAGCTTCAGATGTTGTTCACAGTGTCTCTCATCATTTTCTCCCTTCTTAGACGTTGTTGATAGCATCTAGCAACTTAGTTTTCCCTCCCAGATGTAGCACTCAGCATCCACATGCTGTCCCATACATCAGACACTGCATATTAAACTCACTAGCATTTTAGCATTTCAGTTTCTAGGTAATACGCTTTACTTCAGCCTTCACACGTTGTTTTCCCTTTTCAGAGTTACACATTGTTGCATCAGTTTAGGGTGGACATGCTCTAGCTTATTTTGGATACACGTTGAAATGTTGTATTGTCATACACTGCTTGTATCATTTCATACGCTATCTATTCTTCTTTACGCTACCTACACTTGTCATACACTGCTCATAGTTTCTTGCCATACGCTGTGTATTTCACATGTTGTTGACCATACGCTAATGACACTTAGCATGCATTTTCTCTCTTCTATGCTCTAATTCCTTCCATACGCTGTCTTCACAATCACTTATAATGGACCCCGCATAGACCAACACCACCACTTTTCCCCTCTCTGACTTCAAAACCACAATCTTGGATCCTGTCACCACCACTGAGGCCATAGTTACCCTTAGTGAGATGAACCTTCAAGGGCCACCTCACCAGTCACTGAGATTGCAAGGTAAAGATCCCATGTTCACCATCCTAACACCCAAACAATAGAGCTTTATTTGTGTTAAAATCCAGGCTAACGTGGCCATTGACCAAACCGAACTAGAAGCAAAGAGACACTATTAGCTAATTCACAAAGGAGGTCATGACTTCACTCCCACTGCCTATGATGTCATCCCCCTCACTGAATCCCATCATGAACTCCTATCCCAACTCCTCATGGCAAGGAACCAAACCTCACTCTAACCCATCATAGAGCCTCAAAATAGAGATGAGGAAGATAATTTCATAGCTCAATCTGAGTAGGGGGATTCATACCATACTCTCAGTCCACATGCTTAGGTGAACTCGTTATTTCACCCTTTCACAGGGGAGACCATGTCCCTTCATGAATTTAAAGGTACTCAAGCACATATATCTCAACAGGAAGCACTCATTCTCATTCCCACTCTCCCCATGACCAATACTCAATTAAATGCACCCATCTCCATCATTCCTCCAATCACCACATTATCTCCTCTCCTACAAGTACAACCCCAACAAGTCTCCTCTCAAACTAATGTAGGAGTGACCTTCCCACCCCAAGTAATTGGGATGCCATCCATGATACCCGCTTCTACATCTATGTACTATATACCACAAGTACAAATCCAAGGAACACCCTTCACCACTTCAACTCAACAGGTTCAGGGTAGTCCCTCACATCTCATAACTGGACAGTGGACCACATCTAGCATGCAACAACATCAACCCACTCATTACAACATACCACCTGCTACAATTCCATCCATGAACATCACTCAAGTACAACCATCAACAACTCAATAGTCATCATTCTTACCAACCGTACAGCAGTCTAACTTGTATAGCACTCAAACCAAACAACCTATTGCTCCACCGAGTGCCCAAGAATGGGCTAAAGCCAAAAAAATGATGCAAGAGCTCACTGATGAGGTAAAGCACCTTAAAACCATTAACACTCAGGAGCTTAAGGTATTAGACCTCTACCAAGATGATCTGATCAATTCCTTACAAAATATAATGGGGAAGGAGACCCCAATGCCCACTTAGTAACATTCAAATTAGAATTTCTGTTGCTTCAATCTTGACCCCACGCAATTCTACACGTGTTTGCCATGTCGTTAACTAGAAGAGCCCTAGACTAGTATAGATCCTTACCTCATAACTCTATATCCTCTCTAGAGGATCTGTTACACCAGTTTGTTACCAGGTTTAAATACAACCTAAATCCTAAAGCGACCTTAGACAGTCTGATCCAGGTGAAGCAAGAACCACTAGAACCTATGCAAAAGTTCATTCAGATATGGAGTGCTGCACTTAATGAACTTCACTAGCCAAGCTTGGAAACATACCTACTCATGATTCTTAAAGGAGTTGTAAATGACTTCATTAAGTCAAGGCTCTACTATCTAAACACTCGCACCTTGAGTTAAGATTTTCTACAGATAAAGAACATAGAGGAGGCAGCCCAGAATAGTCATGACCCCACTTATTCAGCCTTTAAAAACTAACACACGAAGAAAGACAAAGACAAGGCTAAAGCAATAGTGGCAGCAGTAGCAGAGCAAACTCAACTAAAAAACATGGGATAGAAAGGGAAACAACCTACTATTCCCGTTAACTATGAGAGAACTGCTCTGGCACCCACACCCGAACCATCCTTCATGCAAACTACTAACACGGGTCACACCAGCACATTTGAGAGAAAAGAACCTACTCAATATACACCGTTTCCTATGAAGCCTTCACAACTACTAGATCAACTTTTAAAGGTCAAGGCCATCAAACATAAGTACCTGTCTCCCGCAGTAGCCCAAAGACACGATCGATACTATGAATTGGTCAGAAACCCAAGTCTAACAACATCGAATGAACCTCCAATGCCTAGAGGTTTTAAACTAGACAAATTTTGCAAATACCATCAAAGAAATGGCCACGGAACCGATTACTGTTTCACCCTGAAATAAGACATACAACATATGATTGATAGGGGCAAAATAACCTTTGACGAAGCTAACCCTGTAAAGCTGCAAAATCAATCTATGGGCATGTATAAGGATCCTCTTAACATCAAGGAGGCTCTGTATGTGATCAACACAATACATATCAGCAACAAACAGGAAATACCCAAAAAACCCTTCATGATTTATGTTTCTACAATGTCAAAACCATCTCCCTAACCCTTGCTTCCAATATATACATCCTCCACACCACAAAAACTGTTCATCATCCGAGTGTCGACCATAGTAGCAATGATGAACATACCCCAGCAAACCAAACTTGTTCCATTTTTGATCCGTGTGCCTTCTGCTGATGCAACCGCAAATGCACCATCACCAACCCAGCCTACTCCCTTTGTGATCTAGTTACCACTTGCTATTGCAACCACAGATGTACAACCCCAAACTAGACCAACTCCATTTGCCATCAGGGAGCCTAAACAACCTAATGTTCAAAATCCAACAATTCAATCGAGAATCCATCCCACTCCATTCATGATCCAGATGCCTAAACACCCTAACATTCAACCATCAAAAGTTTCATCCCAAACCCACCCTATTCCATTTTTCATTCAGGTCCCACAGCAACCAGATGTTCAAACCCCAATGGTTCCCCCACGTCCTTCCCGAGAATGCCTCGTAGACAGGTTGACCAGGGAACGTTTGGAAAGAGAATATCAAGGCCATGAGTTGGGGCCCCCAAAACTCACTCCATTAAATGTTGTACCAATGGCTCTAACAACTAATGAGCCAAGCATAAGTAACCAAGCCAAAATGTTAGGAAAGCCAGAGGAGCCAAACCCAATAGTTACAGTTGACCTCGCAACAATCCTCCCTCAAGAAATACAATTGTTGGGTCCAATGGACCAATTCTTGACCAACAAGAATATACCAAATAGCAAAGACCTGGCTAGTTCCCTAAACTAGGTTATATAGGCCCTCAAACAAAAGAACACTTCACTAAGCCTATATGACCTAATTATGACTTACCAAGTACACTGTGAAGCTCTAGTACTTATGCTAACATCGATCCTCGTCAGTGAAGACTTACCTACAACTAAACTATCCATTCATGCAGTAATGTCTCCACATCAAAGATCAAGGTCCACATCACTAAACTTCTATGCAGATAACATTAACAAGGATAAAAAAATAGGAGAAGTCACCACCGCACCTATGTTCATAACTATACAAGTCAACCAATTTAAAATACATAGGGTGCATGTTGATGATGGGGTAGCCAAAAATGTGGTACCATTACTCATCATTGAATAATTGGGGCTCACAGAGCAGATAAAACCAACATCCATGACATTCTTGAAATCATTTAGCAGATCATGTGTCATAGTAAAAGGAACACTCACTTTGGACTTCATAGCAGGGGACCAGTTCCCCATGTCGGCCAAGTTTGTAGTCATAGATGAGATTCCAAGATTTAACTTGATTTTGGGATGACCTTGGTTAGCTCAATTAAAAGCAGTATCCTCACCCATCCATCAAGAGATTCACCTACCTTACAAAGGTGGTGAAATCATTATACACCGTGACGCAGCTACGTCCAACATCTCTTCACACGTAGGCACAAACCAAGGCTCAAAGATGGAATTTGATGAATCTAAACATGATGACACTCCCCCTAAGTTTAAACAAGATGACACCACCGATGAGCCTAAAAAAGATAATACACCAGATGATACCCAAAGTGATGATCCACCTCCAAACCATGATCTCCCAAAAGACATGAAAACATTACAAAACGTGGAAACATCAGAACATGCTAACATAGGGATCATTCCCCCAGATGTCTCATGGTTAGAATTACCATTTGACATAACTAAAAAAGGAGACGTTGAATATAGGATCACACTGACATGTCCTACTCCTAATCTTAAGCTTCGAAAATAAAGAAGCTACTCAACTGTTGACACCATGCGACCACATGTCTAAAATGACGTTAAACTACCACACGTCCAAAATGATGTTAAACTACCACATATCCAAAATGATGTAAAACTACCACATGTCCAAAATGATGTTAAACTACCACACGTCTGAAATGACGTTAAACTACAAAACGTCCGCAATGACGTTAAACTAGCCACGATCAAGAATGATTGATTCTTCTAAATTCACTGAAATAGTTACAGCCTCCTCCACTACTTTGATAAAAATGTGATAGTCCACCATGACTTTAAACTAATAACAATGGCCTGAAATGGCCTTAAACTAGAGCATAGTACATGGTTAGTTCACTGAAACATCACTACGTCATTATCGTTAACATTTCACATGTTACAATTTTCATTTATTTTATTTTACCATAAGTGGCTCTATTTTACACTTACATTCATAAATAAACTAAAAAAAAAAAGAAAGGAAACAACATTTATGCAATACGAAGTTATAACATATTATACCATGATCATGTTACATCTATCTTCACACATTCCAAAGACAAAACAACAATCCAAAAAATTAAAAATAAAATGACAAGACTAACAAGCCAAATCAGGCACTAACATTAGGAGGGGGCTGGCCCCCAAAGTTCTCTACATCATCAACTCCCATTCCACTAGGGCCAGCCTCATCATCACCATGTCCCTATCACAAAAACACAACAAAACAATAAAATAAGTAAGCACACATAAATAGATTAAAAGAACAAAAAAAAACACTAAGGAAAATGATGATGACTAAAGGCAATAAAATGATATGAGACTAAAACACTCACAGCTGAGGAAGGCCTAATATTAGCTTCCAAGCATTGCAAAATCTTCTCTTTAGGCACACATGCCCAATCTCTCTCAAGTCCAAGGTCGATGTTCGCCAAGATTTTTCCCTTCTCCACTGAAGACTAAGAAGGATGCTCAAGAGAAAACATGCTTGTTGAAGCTTCACCAGAGGTGGTGGTAATGGACCTCTTAGGAGAGCCTTCCACCTCTGTACACTCAACAAACTTCTCATAGGAAGAGCACAAGCCTAACCCTTCCACGAACATCTTCAACCGGCGATGGTCAACCAATTCCTCCTTTAACCACTTTTTGTATTGGTGTTTGTGATCTTTCTGATCCTAGTCCCATTTATGTACCTTGGATGCAAAGGACTTCCAGTCATGGCACTTCCTATTCAAAAAATCCATCTAGGCCCACTATTCAGCTAGATCTTGAATCACCTACACTTTGCTATTTAGGCCTACCCAATAATGTGCATAGGTGATTTTGAATGTCCGTCAAGTACTATCACTGGTCAAACTAGCAAAGGCGAAATCATAACAGGCTTGCAAGTCACCCCTTTCCTCTATTAATTTTGCCAAATTTCCTTTCAATGATTCAATTTCAAGCCATAACTATTCAATCAAGCACCTACAGGTCCAAAGATACTTGGGATTTGGGATAACACAACTCGAAACTACATCATAAATACTTCTCAGAATCTGCTCAACATCTTTGGGCAATTCTGTAAGACCATCAATATGAGTAGCCTCAGAGGGACTCCATTGAAGCTTCACACCTATAAGCACAAGCATTACATATATGAGCCAACATGAAAATGCCAACAGATGCATAAATACAATGAAACTAGGTGCTTAGTATAAAGTACACACCTAATTTAGGGCGAGCCTATTGCAAACAAGCAACAACATCATTGACAATTCCAGTAACAAAGTCTATCTTATTGGGCATCTCATGCCATGGCCTCAATAGATCAACGGATGTTGAATTTGCATGGGAAGGCACCTCAACTAGGGCCTCTAACTCTGACCCATCCGCCTTAGATACATGTGCTTCAGGCCCTTTGGCATCTGTGTCTAATGTTAAGAAGAGCCATGATAATCAAAATGATATACAAAGCTAAGAAGTACGGAATGTGAGTCAAGCTAACAAGACTTACCAAGAGGCCCCTTGTTGGTCAACTTAGGCGGATCACCAAGGTGCAGAGACCCATCAAAGAAATCTTTCCCCTCACTCAAATATTTAAGGGCATCTAAAGCCTCAGCAAGCATCACTTCCATGGAGTCTGTTCAACCCTCTTCTCGTAAGATGGGAGTATTCTCAACTGCTTCTTTCCTGGTCTCCTCCCCTTTATCACACCCAATGATAACCATTTCAAGTTCACCCATCAGAGCTAATTCTTCCCTTTTCCTCTCAGGGGTACACTCTGTTAACATGAAAAAATTTAAGGTTAGCATGACATAATAAATATGCATATTTAAGTAGGCAAATAAATTCAAAAAAAAAACTTAAAACAAAAAATTTTTACCTACTTCTGGAAAAATGAATCGAATCTTCTTTGCCCTTGGGGGTCTCACTTCTATAACAAGTGCTCTCAAATGCTCAACTATTTTCACCTTAGCCTTGGCTTTCCAGATAGTCTCCTAGATCAAGCGCTCGGCTCTCCTAACAGCTATGTGCAGTATGGATGGTTCCAACCCCAAGCTATCATGTGAGTGATGGGAACAACTGGCTGTAGCTCCTATGGTAATGGAGACTAATTCATCGATGCCTTCAGGTGGATCTTGGGATCTAGTGGTGTCAAATAAATGACAGATCCAGGGGTGAGACAACTATGAGCGATCCCTTAACACATAATGGTGATCTCCATAGACCACTAAGAACTCAGAAAACCTATGGAGATAGCCTGCGAAAAATGCAGAAGTAAACTGGGACTGCACATTCACATTAGAGCGTAATCTGATAATCTCCCCACAAAGGCCCAAAACCAGAAACTGTGCCCAGTTATAGTGCATACCAGTCTCTAGGATCAAGTGCATGATACATGCAGGATCCACCCCAAGAGTTCTCACTTGGGAAAGAGACTTGGAAAATGCACGTGCTCTAAACAATGGGTATAACAAATTCACCTCTGTCACTTTAGTGTCCACTTGCATAGGGAAGCCTTTGGAACCCTGTGGCACACCCATCCATTCCTCAAGGACCTTAATCACATGGCCTTCCCTATTCAGTTTGTCCACTGTCACTTTGACACCATCTTCCAGTACCCCAAAGAGATTGGAAAAGAATTTGGTAGTTAGATGGAATACAACCTTAACCCCCCACACCCACGTGCTAGAATAAGTAACATCATCATTGAAAGAATAAACGTTGGTAACCATTTCAGTTGCAGGAATGATAGGAGTCAAGACACTGAACAGATCCATCAAACCAGCATCGGTAAGGCAAGTGATGATGTGTTGAGGTGCCTTTCTATGCAACCACCATTGTGAATCTTCTCTCTCCCCATACTTCATGAAAAGGGTACCCTCAGTATGCCCAGACATGATGATAACCCCACCAGGAGCAATATCCATTGTAAAAACATGATTAAACAAAAGATCAACATCATGGTAAACATTGGGGTTGCAAAGATTAAAAAATGAAGCTTAGAACACAATTGCTTACCATTAGCAAATGAATCAGGCACACTTGACACTGAATCACCCACTTGAGGAAAAGTGGGTCCATTACGAGACCAATCCTCATGTAGCCACCCATGAGCCTCACAGTGTTCAAAGCCCCTAGAAAACTACTTATAATAATGGACAATAGCATCCTTGGTTTGAGCCAACATGGCACAATGAATAGTGGGGCCCACTATGAAAGCCTCCAAGGCTGTATGTGTTAAATCAAGTCCATCATCATTCCTACGCATTCCGCACTCATCAAAATGGGGCCTGCCAAGAAAAAGATAATTAAAGACAAAAAACAGTATAACACCAAAGCAAAAAAAATAAAGATAAATCAAAAAGAGCTTACCTGTCTACCATGTACACTATTCCAAGTGGATTTTGGAATAAGGTATGTACATGGAAAGCTAAGAAAAGGGTGTTACTATTGTTGTAGTGGCTACAAGATGGTAACTCCCAAACACGAGTTAGAGGACGGGCAGATCGAGGACCTTCAGCAAGACCATCACCAACTTTAAATAGCCCCTCATCTTCATCAACAATGAATGCCAATATGTCATGGGACGAGCTAGGCAGTATAGTCTCAACCACACTACGAGCTAACTACTCACTTAAATGTGACCAAATCACCACGCTAAAACCCTACAGGATAAAAGATAAAAATTCACTAGCACCCACACGAAACCATAATCCTTGAGACCCAATCTCCATATCATGCTGAGGTGCATTAGGTTCCAAAGGACCAAGCCATGAAAACACACCCATGAAATCCACCACCAACAGAAAAGGTTTAAGTCCCCTACACAAATCTAAAACCTTAAATTAGTAACTTAAAATGTACAAAACATATAAACTAAATTAAAAAAATAAACAAATAAGTAAATAAACCTAACAAGTAAATAACATTCAATGCGCATACAAGAGAACCCCATGGGACAAGGATATCAATGTTTATTTGATGAACCTAACACTCACTGGGGTACATTTAAAAATCAATTTCACAATAAATCAATGCACAAGTGCAAATGCAAAACATGTACAATCATGGTCTAGCCCAAAAACAAAAAAAAAGATACAAATAATCAGCAACACCAAACAAATAATTTTATTTCTTCTCAATCGCTTATGCGCCAATGCCAATAATTCATGCTGCAGTACATAATGTGGTATAACGTGACTAGAGACATTCACAACACATGCTCATGCTGCAATGAAAATTGCTGGCAACTCACATTGCAATGCATATAATGCCACATCATGCTATAAACCATGCAAATCACACAACTCACATGGTAGAAGCTATTGAGAAGTGGCCTTAGACACCCAAAAAAATGCACAAAAAATTGCAGTTCTTGGGTAATTCATGCCTAGGCCAAAAATTCACAAAAAATCGCAATTCCTAGGTAAGTCACGCCCAAGCCAGAAATGCACAAAAAATTGTAGTTCCTCGGTAAGTCACGCCCAGGTCAAAAAATACACACAAAATCACAGTTCCTGTAAGTCATGCCTAGGCACAAAGATCTCTTCTCTTTGGGCATCCACGTTCAAGCCCTCAGCACCCAGGCCACGCCGTTGTCCTGCACTCTGGGAACCCTCACCCTGGGATGACCCTGCATCTAACTCATGCTGGGAATGGCCCTAATGAAAAGAACATGCCTGAAAGAAAATTTATAGATCTTAGCACAAACTGAAAATATATTTTTCGAGTCTCAAGAGTTGCGTCTAAAGATGATTTTCCTTTAGACGCAGCGTGAGCTGCCTACTAGCCTTAGGGCCATCCACATTCTGACACAAATTTACTCAAAACAACTAAAGTGGGTACAAAAGATAAGAGAAAACCATAGTTAGATGTCTAATTTCAACAAAGACTATTTACCAGGATTAACCCGTGTCCCTGCAACATGCACTAGGGCCCATGCATGCCTCGTAATACAACTCACATTGAGGCGCATCCTCATTAGTTATGCTAGGCATTCCCCCTTCCCTCATGCTGAGACATGCCTTGATTTGCTCATGCCGCAGTGTACCATGGGTTGCCACGTTGAGCAGGCCCTAGGTCTGATCCTCTCACATAGGTCATCATGTAGCAACCCCAAAAATTGTGAAACTCAAAACCCCAGCAACGTCCCTGATGCCTGAAATGCACATGAATCCAGCAAAGACTTTCATTTCGAAACATAGTAAAAATGGTAGCCCTAATGGTTCGAACTGTGCTTGCACTGCAATCAAATTCCATGGAACAAAAACATACCTAGACAAAGTCCCTGTCCATGATGAAATTTTGGGTTGGGGAAGGCATTGAAGTAGTTGTTCACTCTCCTCCATGAACAATAAGTTAGCTTGCTTCTTCCCCTTACGCTGGTTTGTTGCTTCTCTCCCCTTCATTATCATTACTCATGCTCATGTTACTCTGAACCGCGGTCATGCTGCTCCACCTTGCCCTATTACTTACGTTGTCTACCTCACCTTGTTCCATGCTACCTTCATTTCTTATTGCTCACGTTGTCAATCCCTCATATTGATGCTACCTTTACTTCTTGTTGCTCATGCTACGTTGAAAAAGATACCACACTCTCTGGTCACACTCATCTCATACACTAACGCTTGCTAAAATAACTCGTGTCCTATACCTTTTAAATCCCTTCTATTTTTTCTACCTTTTTTTAAACCCACTATCCAATGTACCTGCCTTATTTTATGCTTATTCTATTTTGTTTTCCATCTTTATTTCTCATTCTTGTGTTCTCTAGTTAATTTAGCCTGAGCATTAAAATAACACAAAATGAAAAGACCAAAAATTCATAAAATCATAAAAATCACAACATTATTGTTCCCCACGAAAAAATGAATACCAATGGCCCGGTAAGGCCTAAACCTACCATGCGGTCTTGGTATGACATTAAACTACCCCTACATTCTATAATCTCATTAGAGCATAAATTAAACAAAGCTAATTTATATTTAGCAACTTGTCCGTCAAGAAAACCTCACTCATGGTGCTCCTAGTTTAAATTGGCAGGGATAAACACATGGATAGCAAGAACCTCTTTACAACACTATCTATCAATGGACCACATGGAGCCATTAAAAGAGAGATTAATCTAGAGTCCATTGATCTAGACTCATCAGCTTATGAAAATTTCGTGGCATCAACACAAGAGACACTTGATTGCTTTAAAAGAATGATGAAAACTTTGGACTTAGAGGATGATAACATCACCAAAGATCCCCTTGCCAAAGTCCCCATTACTATGTCTGATAGCAAAGTCAAAATATTAAAACTGAGCACTCTATTAAATCCAAAACTAGCCAAGTGTTGAAAGACAACATGAAAGCATTCGCTTGGTCTTATACTAATATGCCAGGACTAGACCCTCGAATAGTCTAGCATAACATCATCCTTGATCCAAAACTCAGACCAGTGAAACAAAAGGCACGGAAGGTTAGACCTGAGGTAGCACTGGTAGTTCGTAATGAAATCATGAAACTTTACCAAGCTAATTTCATTTGAGCTATTGACTACGCTGATTGGGTATCCAACATGGTTGTAGTTCCAAAGAAGAATAGGAGCATTCGCCTATGCATTAACTTCCATGACCTTAACATAGCAACCATAAAAGATGACTTTCCCCTACCTGGTATAGATCAACTTGTTGATTCAACTTCTAGGCATGCATTTTTTTCCTTTATGGATGCATTCTCGAGGTACAACCAGATTAGGATCAACCCAGAACATCAACTCAAAACAACCTTCATGACACCATGGGGCATGTTCTATTATACAATGATGTCATTCGGTCTAAAAAATGCTGATGCTACATATCAGCGAGCAATGACTTACATCTTTAGTGATTATATGTTTAATTCGCTCAATGATTACGTAGAAGACATTGCGGTCAAGTCAAAAATGACTGAACAACACGTCAACGATCTAGAATTGGTACTTAAATGTTGCCTCAAGTGTGAGCTTAGACTTAATCCAAAGAAATGTGTCTTTGGAGTCAAAACAGGAAAAATGCTTAGATTCATAGTATCTGAAACAAGGATACGAGTAGATCCCGATAAGGTTAAAGCAATAACAAATTTGAAACCACCTAGCAACCTTACTGAACTATGTGGTCTACAAGGTAGATTACAATTTATTAGGCACTTCATTGAAAAACTGACAGACAAGTTGAGACCCATGCAACATTTGTTGTGCAAAAGTGTCCATTTTTAATGGACTCAATAGTGCCAAGAAGCCTTTGAAAATATCAAAATGGTATTAGCTCAACTACTGATAGTTTATCCTCCACAGAACAACAAGCCCTTCTACATTTACCTCACAACATCGGCTTCATCTATCGCATCCATGCTTTGTTAGAAATGAGAAGATGGAACTGAAATCCCTATCTACTAACAAAGCCATGCCTTAGTGGCCCACGAAAAGAGATACAACGACATGGATAGGTCATGTCTAGTCCTTATCTTTTCCTTGAAGAAGTGGCAAAATTATCTCTTCTGTAACCAATTCAACATTATTTGTAAAGACAATGTACTCAGGGCTTTCACCAATAACATCTATGAATCAAGCAGAATAGCTAGATGGAAGGTGATGATCGCTAAGTTTGACCTACGCTACATAGCTTAATCTTCCATGAAGGGTCAAGAAATAGTCAATCAAATGACTACCTCACCAATGTAAGACCAAGCAACAATCAATCCCAAGTTCCCTAATAAGAACATGAACACCATAGACACCGTGCCCGACAGCTATGATGCAATCTTATACTTTGACGAAGCATCAACCTCTGAAGGAGGAAGTGCTGCAGCCATTATAACTTATCCCTCTAGAGAGATTGGACCCTCTACCTATTGATTAAACTTCCCTTGTATCAACAATGTGGTAGAGTACAAAGGTCTTCTTAGAGGACTTCTGGTAGCACTAGCTTCAGGGATCACACAACTCGTAGTTCGAGGTGATTCACAACTGGTAATCAATCAAGTCATGCTATGTTCGCATGCAAGGCTTCACATTTACAATCGTACTATGACTTAACTAAATGCCTACTAAAATGGTTAACAAAAATAGATGTGCAACATGTTCCCAGACACAAAAATACCATCACAGATGCACTTGCAACACTAGCCTTAAACATGATGCCTGACATGTTTCATGTTCTGCCTAGTTTCATAATGAATTTTACAAAACCCATAACCGACACTCCCGATGACATACCTATAGTATCCATTAGTGCCACACATGCAGTGGAATGGTATGATGACATAAGAGAGTACCTTCTACATGGTGAACCTCCACAACATCTGACGAATGCTCAAAAGGACGTGATGCGAAAACATTCTTGACAATATGCGCTAATAGGAGACATGTTATGTCATAGATCTTATGAAGGCATTTTGTTAGTGTGTGTTAGTAGCATCAATGGTCACACGATCATGGAGTAAGTTCATGAAGGACTTTGCGGAGGGCACATAACACCTAAGGAAATGGCAACGAAAATCAGATGTTTAGGGTATTATTGGCCACACATGGAGTACAATTGTTTCTCCAAGGTCAAAATGTGCAACATCTATTAAAAACATGGTAATTTAATACATGTACCACTGAATGAGTTGCATACATACCAAATCACATGGCCTTTCCAGAAATGGGAACTAGATATCATTGGACCGATAACTCCCCCATCTTCTGCAGGACATAGCTTCATCATCACCGTAACTGAATACTTCACAAAATGGGTAGAAGCTATCCCTCTTAGGAAGACCACATCCAAGCAAGTGTACAATTTCATACTCAAAAACATTGTAACCCATTTTGGCATCCCAATGACCATAATCACTGATAACGGGCCACAATTTAGTAGTGTCGAGACCAAAAACTTCTTTGAGAGCTTAGGATTCAAACACTCATTCTTGTCACCGTACTACCCACAAAGAAATGGTCAAGCAGAGTCCACAAATAAAACCATCATCATGGTGCTCAAGAAAATGCTTCATAAAAGCAAAATAAAATGGCATGAACAGCTAGTTTACGCACTATGGGCATATTGAACGATGCATCAAACATCCACAGGTAAAACACCCTATAGCCTTATTTATGGATCAGAAGTTGTTTTACCTTTGGAATTGTAGGTACCCTTGTTGCAGATCACTCTCTCTAGACTTCTTGATGAAGGTCAAAATGTTGACCTTGACTCAGTGGAGGAGGAACGTACACGCACGCTGGATCAAATCGAGTGATACCAAAAACAACAGCGACAGTGACATCAATGTACCATCAAAAATCGTCGATCTCTGGCTGGAAGGAAATAGAAATTGGGAGATCTCCAGACACGCACAGAAGATCCTAACTTTGCTTGAGGGCAAGCTAGAATTAACAAAGGTAGAGTACCTTGAGTGGTCCGCACGTGGATCAGGCAAGGATTTCCCCAAACGTACACCGAGGTGCTATATGCTGGGTTATATGTGAACGGCGTAACAGATGTAAAACGAAACGTAAACAACGTAACTAGTGTAAACAGAGCGTAAACGTACGAGGGCGTAAATAGTAAACATGCAACAATTAATGAAAAACTGTAATAGATTTTAGGAAGAAAATGCAGTAATATTATTGCAAAGTGAGAGTTACAATGCACCGATCTAACGTAGTTGTGGCTTTCACACAAGGTGGACAAATAGCCCCGGTGGATGCAGGGATGACTGTATGCTAGTTCAAACTGTAGGCACAGCATAGAGGCTGTATGCTCAGCGTATAGGGTTGAGGTCTAGCGTACAAGGTTCTCTGCTCTGGTTCTTAGCGTCTCTATTTTTTTCTCTGGTTTTGTTCAAAATTGCCAACCCGATCTAATGAAAAATTGGGATTTTTATACATGTTTAGATGTTAGACTTGGGTTGGGTGACACATGGTGTGTTGACCAGGTGAGAAAGAATAAAATTTACAAGTATACAGTGTGCTGTACGCCAGCGTATATGGCTGTACGCCAGCGTATACATGCTAGACATGTGACCTCGACGTACAGACTTGATCAGAATGGAAGAAGTCACTCATTCTCAAGATTTGAATTTAGCTACCCTGAAGATGCTACCTATAGATGTTCAGCTCGGTTGACACTGGTTGTAGACTTTGTACATGCTAGGTGTATATGCTGGGCGTAAACGCTGTAACTACTAGGCGTATCCGCGGAGTGTATACGCTATGGATGTCTGCTGGGCGTATACGCTGTGGATGCTGGGCGTATACACTAGGCGTATACGTTGTGGATGCTGAGCGTATACACTGTGTCTACTGGGCATATATGCTAGGGATGTGTACACTGGGCGTATACACTGAAAATGTATACTTAGTGAAAACTAAGTATCTTGATCTCTGAAGTTATCATGTTTGATACCAGATGTCGTTGTCGTTGTCTGTAGGTCCTAGGGACCTACTTCTTGTTGAGTTCGACTCTTCTTGAAGCTGTCTGTGGGGCTGTTGAGCTTTAGTCATGCCGAGGAATGTCATGACTTAGCTCGATTCCTGGTGGAGAGTACTAAGCTCAAAATTTTGTGGTGTTTCATTGGCCCCTCTTTGTTGACGCTTAGAGGAATCGACCTAAGAAGCGTTAACAAAGAAGTGCAAAACACCACAAGAAAACTCGATAGAGACTTTGTCCTTTGCCACCTGACTAGACATCATCGCACCATGTTTAGTAGTACGTGGGATTGTGGGAAATGGAATTTGTATTTGACAGGAAAAGGGAAAATGTGGGGATTTGGGAGGAATCAAGGTTGTGCATAGTGAAAGGGATGTTCTGGTGTGTATGCTGGTCATGCTGATCCTTGTCAATAGCCATTGTTTAGCAGACTTGGAATCAAGACATGAGATGTGCATCCTTTGGTGGAACAAGACTCTTGGTTAGTATCTAAGAGGACTTGTTGATAAAACCAAAGCCATGTGATGATGTGTTGCATTCTTTGAAGGAATGGGACCCTTGTTTAGTGTTAAAGGGGGAACCTATTGCTGAAGAGCCAAAGCCATGCAACAGGATGTTTCTTGATTATTTTAGACATGAGCGTTTACTTTCAAGGCAACTGTCGTCCCGTCTTGTGTTTTATGTAGGAAGGGACAACATTTTTTTTCAGGAGCTTTGTTTTGATCATGTACTCATGCTCAAGTGCTATGTTGTGTGTTGCAACTGCATAAAAAATGGTGCGATATGCAACGGTATGTTCGATGTTTCAGGCTATACTCGATGTGTTTAGGATGTAACCAAGTAAAAGGTGTTGAGGGATAGGCGGGATATGAAATGGAAAATGCACTAGTGAATGGTTTGATTTAGTCTTGTCACATGCGCTGTAAACAATGTCTCACCTTGCTGCTTATGACGAAGTGCATTAATGTGCGAACACCTCTGAGTGTCATCCTGCAAACACAACTCCAAGGAGACAAGAAAACCATGAGTGAGTAAGTGAGCTTAGACTTAAACTGTTACTGATGAAACAAAGGCACTGGATGAGATGTCAAGCATCGTATATGAATAGCAGCAATGGCATTAGGATCGGCCGATTGGCGAGTGATGCAACAATTCTAATGAAGTTTGAATGCAGCCATTGATTGAGGAACCAGAGATGAAATTGCCAGTTTATAGTCTTAGTGGACTATCATGGGTTAGTTTTATGTCATGACCCGTTGGACATTGCCCGTTTAGCATCGTGGTGAATGGTACGTTGCCAGTTTCTAATCTTGGTGGACCGTGAAGAGGCAAACTAGTTTATAGTCTTAGTGGACCCCGACGAGTGGGACTATGGCAGTTTACTATCATACCGGACGGGTGCTAGTTTATTATCATTGTAGACACTATGTGGTATCAGTTTATCATCATGATGCTAGGACAAGCTGTGGTATCAGTTTACCGTCATGATTCCAAGACGAGCTATGGTAGCAGTTTATAGTCGTGATTCCATGACTCTTCTATGGTATCAGCTTATAGTCGTAATGCCAAGACTCTTCTATGGTATCAGTTTATAGTCATGATGCCAGGACTCTTCTATGGTATTAGTTTATAGTTGTGATGCCAGGACTTGTACGTACCTGAGCCTGTACTCAAATATAGAATGGTTTCAAGAACAAGTGATTGGTCAGATTTGCAAGCTCATGCCCTTCCATATTAGCTAACTTGAATGCTCCATTGTCGTATGCTTTGGTGACCAAGTAGGGCCCTTTCCAGTTGGCTGAGAATTTGTTCAGGTGTTCTCGAATGGCCTTAAGTAAAGAGTCACCTTCTTTGATGGGGCACTTATAAATGTCATGCCGATGGTGTTGTCGTTGTCGTTTTTGGTACCATTCAATCTAATCGAGTGCACATACACGTTCCTCTTCTACTGATTCTAGGTCAATGATGCACAGGTCATTGTTTTGCCCTTCGTCGAGGGGTCTGGAAAATGTGCTCCTTAAAGATGGTACCTGTAATTCCAAAGGTAAAATAGCTTCTGAACCATAAACAAGACTATATGGCATTTTACCTGTTGAAGTCCGATGCATAGTGCGATAAGCCCACAATGCGTATATCAGCTACTCATGCCATTTTTTCTTGCTTTGGGTAAGCATCTTTTTAAGTATTGTGATGATGGTTTTATTTGTGGCCTCTGCTTGCCCATTTCTCTGAGGGTAGTAAGGGGATGAAAATGAGTTTCTGATCCCCAGAATTTTGTAGAAAGTTTTGGTTTCAGCACTACTGAATTGTGGCCCGTTGTCAGTGATGATGGTCATGGGGATGCCAAAATGGGTCACAATGTTTTCAAGAATGAGGTTGCATATGTGTTTAGATGTGGTTTTTTGAAGGGGCACAGCTTCTACCCACTTCGTAAAATATTCTGTTGCGGTTATGATAAAGCTATGCCCTATAGAAGACGAGGGTGTTATTGGTTCGATAAGGTCCAACCCCCACTTTTGGAAGGGTCATGTGATTTGCGCTGTATGCAGCTCATTTGGTGGGACATGGATCACATTACTATGTCTTTGATAGGTACTACATGTTTTAGCCTTGGAGAGATAGTCATACTCCATATGTGGCCAATAATAGCCTAAACTTCTTATTTTCATTGTCATTGCTTTAGGTGCTATATGTCCTCCACATACCCCATCGTGTACTTGCTCAACGATTGTTTGGGCATTGGTGCTACTAACGCATGTTAGCAATATGCCTTCGTAGGATCGACGACACAAGGTGTCCCCTACCAATGCATATTGCTTAGAACACTTTCGTACCATGTCTTTTTTATGAATTTGTTAAGTGTTGCGGTGTTTCACTGCATAGGAGGTACTCTTTTATGTCGTCATACCATTATGTCACGTGTGTCATACTAACAGATGAAATTTGCAATGTATCGAGCATATCGGTTATGGGTTTTGCACAGCTAATTATGGAGCTTGGCAATGTATAGAACATGTCGAGCGATATGTTTAACGCTAGAGTGGCTAGTGCATCTACGATGGTATTATCATTTCTGGAGACATGTTACACGTCTATGTTTTTGAATTTCCTCATTAAATGTTTGGCTAAGTCACAGTATGGTTGTAAATGTTGCTCTTTGCATATATAAATATCTATGACTTGGTTCAAAACTAGTTGTGAATCTCCCCTGACCACAAGCCATGTGATGTCTGAAGCTAGTGCTGCCATGAGACCTCTAAGGAGACTTTCATACTCTACTATGTTGTTGTTATAGTGAAAGTCGAAACGATAAGCAAAGGGTCGAATCTCCCTGGAGGGATAGGTGATGACGGTGGCAGCACTTCCCCCTCGATAGGTGGATGCTTCATCAAAGTTCAAAATAGCTTCGTAGTCATCGGGTACGATGGCTATTGCACTTACATTTTCATCAGGGAATTCTGGCTCTATTGTTGCTTGATCATGCGTTGGTGACGTGGTCATTTGATTTGCTACAGCTTGACCCTTAACTGATGATTGCACTATGTAGTGTAGGTCAAACTCAACTATCATGGCTTTCCAACAAGCTATTTGACTTGTTTCATAAATGTTTCCTATGATGGCTCTGAGCACATTATCCTTGCAGATTATATTGACCTGGTTACGGAAGAGGTAATGTCACCATTTCTTCAAAGAAAAGACCAAGGCTAAACATGACCTCTCCACCTCGTTATACTTCTTCTCATGGGCAACTAATGGATGGCTTAAGTAGTAGACAGGAACTTTGGTTCCATCATGTTGTTTTTGGCAAAGCATGGACGCGATTGACGAGTCCGAAGTGGCAAGGTAGATGTAAAATGGCTTATCATTTTGAGGTGGATAACTTGTGGGTATTTGGACGAGTGCTGCTTTAATATTATCAAATGCTTCTTGGCACTATGGAGTCCATTCAAAATGGGCATTTTTGAGTAGCAAGTGGTTCATAGGTTTCAATTTGTCCATTAATTTTTCTATGAAATGTCTGATGAACTGTAATCTACCTTGTAGACCTCGGAGTTCAGTAAGGTTTCCAAGTGGTTTTAAGTTTGTTATGGCCTTAACTTTATCAAGGTCTACTCGTATCCCTACTTTCGAGGCTATGAATCCAAGCATTTTACCCATCTTGACTCTAAAGATGCATTTTTTTAGGTTAAGTCTTAGCTCATATTTTAAACAACATTTTAGTACTAGGTCCAGATCTTGTACATGTTTTTTTGATGTCTTTGATTTAACCACAATATCATGAACATAGTCATTAAGTGAGTGCAGCATGTAATCGCTAAAAATGAATGTCATGGCCCTTTGATATGTGGCCCTATTCTTCTTGAGACCGAAGGGCATCATTGTGTAACAAAAGGTTCCCCATGGTGTCATAAAGGTAGTTCGAAGCTGATGTTCCAAGTTAATGCATATTTGGTTGTATCCTGAGAAGTCATCTATAAAAGACAATAGGGCGTGCCCAACAGTTGAGTCAACAAGTTGATCGATGCTGGGTAGGGGAAAATCATCTTTTATGGTTGCAACGTTGAGATCCCAGAAGTCAATGCATAAGCGAATACTTCCATTCTTTTTCGGGACTATGACCATGTTGGATACCCAATCGGCGTAATCGACAGCCCAAATGAAACCAGCCTGATAAAGTTTGGTGATCTCATTGTGAACTGCCAATGCTACCTGAGGTTTAACCTTTTGTGCCTTTTGTTTTACTGGCCTCAATTTTGGATCAAGGATAATGTTGTGCTAGATGATTCGGGGATCTATCCCGGGCATGTCGGTGTAAGACCAAGCAAATGCCTTCATGTTGTTTCGAAGTACATCTTCTATGTCTTTGGCCAGTGGAGGTTGCAATAGTGTACTTCATTTTAATATTTTGGCTTCACCATCAGGCATAATGATGGAGGTTTCAGTCAATGGGTCTTTAGTGATGTTTTCAACTTCTATGTCAAGGGGTTTTTTCATACCTTTGTAATTATCTAATGTTTGTTGCATTGAGGCTATGACTGCGTCGTCCATTGATAAACTTAAGTGGATGAGATTTATGCCAATGTCTCTCATGATCTTTCCATAAGTCCCATCAATGATTAATGGTGCGGATAAATGCTAAAAATCCATCAGGCTTGCTCCTACCAATAAATAGAGAGCTGAATGAGCTAATAGGTATTGTTCCATGTTCTGTGGTAGCGTAAGTCATGTGTACATGTATGGTGGTTTATCATCGCACCGGGACGCATGGTAGTTTAAGGCCTTACCGGGCCGTGAGCGGCAGCTTAAGGCCTTGTTGGGCCAAATGTGGCAGTTTAAGGCTTTACCAGGCTGCCATAGCAGTTTAAGGCCATACCGGGCCGCCATGGTAGTTTAAGGCCATACCGGGCCGAATGTTCACCGTAAAATTTGCACAGGAGAGTCTGCGCCAAAATGTTTAGTGTGGACTTCTAAAGTTGGTTTATGAGGGAATCAGTATGTGGTAGTATTTTTTTTGTTTTATATATAATTTTTTTGTATTTTTGAACAAATTTAATTAAAATGAGTAATAAATAAATAAAAAAGAAACAAAATGCAAGGCGACGGCGGCAGCGGCGGCAATGGCGCTATATATAGTGCAGGAGCGTCATTTGGGGGCACCATGAATTGGAAGGAAAAATGAGCTTGAGCATAAACCTTTAGCATAAACGTAAACCCTGAGCATAAGCATAAACAACCAAACCCCAGCATAAGCGTAAATATCCAACGTAAACGTAAACCTTCAGCATAGGCGTAGAGGCTCGGTGTAATCGTACAGACTCAAACTCTGGCGTAAGGTATAAGCGTAGAGGTTCAAGTGTCAGCGTAAAGACTCAAACCCTAGCGTAGAGGCTCAGTGTAGGAGTGAGTGATTTCGATCCTCAGCATAAACCTATCAATCTCAGCATAGAGGACGCCGAAATGGGCAAGGGTAAGGAGGTAGAGGGCCAGGGGAGGAAGGGGCCTGACCTAACTTTCGCAGAGGAAAGTGAGGCCATGTTGCAATGTCTACCTAGGCCAAGGGTTCCATCATGGCCTGGATCGTCACACAGGTAGGCTCTAATCCTACCTCTGTCAGTTATTTTCATCTGTACATATTATTTGGCGTAGACGGTTTTCATAGCGTAGAGAGTTTTAGTAGCGTAGATAGTTTCTGTAGCATAGAGGGTTTCAGCATATACGCCCAGCGTAGACAGTTAGTGTAGAGGGCCTGTACGCTGAGTGTAGGTTCGCAGCGTAGAGGGTCTCTATGGCGTATAGGGTCTATACGCTAAGCGTAGAAGGTTTCTTTAGCATACAGCATAGACAGTTTGTATAGTGTGTAGCGTAGAGGACTTTAACAATATACAGCGTAGACGATTTTATCAGTATGTAGCATAGAATATTCTCACAGCATATATGTTGACTATTTTTACAGCGTATACGCTGACTGTTTACACAGTGTTCAGTGTGAACTATCCATAGTGTTCAGCGCAAACCGTTTGCACAATGTTCAGCGTAAACTGTTTGCACAGTGTTCAGCATAAACTGTTTGCACAGCGTGTACACTAACGGTTTTTATGGCATATATGCTAATGATTTTCATAGCGTATATGCTGAGCGTAAATAGTTTGTTCGTTTTCAGGCGACGTATAGCGTAGACTTGTTTTCACAGCGTATACGTTGACAGTTTTTTACAGCGTATAGCGTAGACAGTTTTCATAGCGTATACGCTGACGATTTTATACGCTGAGCGTGAACAGTTTGTTGAACAGCATATACGCTAATTGAAAACAGTTTGTAATTTTTCTAAGTGTTGGCCTACAACATGGAATTTTGTTGTTTCATCTCCTTTTCATGTATGGCTAATTTATCGTGGCATTTTGGTTGCTTGCAGGGACACTGAAGCTTTTCTCCTAGTAGTTGAGCTAGTTGGGGTACTGGCATGGTTTGGGCCCCTTGAGCCTGATGAACCTACCCTTGATCTGACCGTTGATAACAATGGGGTCTGGTTCAGGGAAAGGACGTGTGAATTCCTCACCTTCATCCTGGATAGATTTAAGGTGGTTGTCTGGTCACATTTGAGCAAACAAGTGGCACAGAGCATGCTTGACGCTATGTTGCTAGGAGCCTTGGAGGGTGTCGCGGTCTTCATGGAAGACATTGATGAGGGGTCGCTTGTGATCGAGGATGGTCCCTCTAGCTGGCCCAGGTCTACTCGCTCGTTAGCGCACATGTGGGAACTATTGCCACGAGGGCATGATTATCTCAACAACACACTATTTCTGGCTACATGTGCACACACGTTATTTCAGAACCCTCCTGGCATAGTATACCAGGTAGAGAGGTAAGATCGTTTTGCTTGTCATTTCTCTCTCTCTTTTTATTAGTGTTTGCCCCTATTTTAATGACCATTCTTTTGCAGGCCCCAAGTTACCCAAGATGGCACATGCGTTAATGATGATGGGCTTGCCCTGGCTCATACTACTCTAGAGACCTTTATGGTGGGTCCCACCCTTCGCAGAGCTATGTTAGCTCGAACCAAGGGTGATATTTTCCATTTTCATAAACAATTTTCTAGAGCGTTCGGGCAATGCACAGCTCGTGGGTGGTTGCATGGAGATTGGTCACATAAGGGACCAATTTTTCCTCGTGACTCTGACTTGGGTAGCACCTCTAAGTCCACTACTGAAGGTAAGTGACAATATTTTCTAGATGTGTTAACGTGTTTGTTCAACTACCAGGGGTTATACTAATGTGATGGTTTCGAATTGTATCTACAGTTGATGTCCCTCACGGTGGAGATCCTGTCACGACAGGACGAACTGAGACTACCCTATCAATGAAGTTCGGGGAGTTCAGCAAGGCCCATAAATGGTTGTGCACCCATGCCCTACCATCCATTGTCCATTGTTTAGATGACGCTGACCTTATGGAGCTCTTTACGACCCTGAGCCCTGATGTGTCAATAGCCGCAATGATCAGGATTGTTGATTCGTTCGACAAATCCGTCTCTTACTACAGCACCCAGATTAAGGGTGTTAAGATAGTCTTCCATCTATCGGTCAAATTCTTTTCGAACCTGTTTAGTGTACCAGCGGATGGTGTAGATGTAGTTTTGGACAGGGCTCAGAAAGAGCTTCATATGGTACGTGAGCTGGAGGACCGGTTGGGCGTTACCAAGGGTGCTAAGGGATTCCCTATGCAAGGGAAGTCAAAGGTTGAGGAAGTTAATGAATTATATCCCTTGTTTAGGGCATGGGTATTCCCTAAATTTCTTTCCTAGGTGCGGAGTCTTGGTGTTGAAGCTGTGCGTATTATGTGAACCGTCTTAGAAACCGGGATGCGTTATAATTGGGCCCAATTTTTGTTGTCAGGCCTTCATAAGGAGATAGTGCAGTCGTGCTCAAATGTTGAGGCGTAGTCCCACTTTACATTTGCATTCTTTGCTGGCTATCTTCATCGTTGGGTCGAGTTTCTAGTGGTTCACATAGACAATAAATATGTCCTATAGGATCGTACTCAATTGTCTCGTCCATGGATCAACCATTTGTTTGAAACAGCTGAGTCCCAAGATGCGCCTGAGGGGATTGATGAATCCGTATCCATCACGACAAGGGGGTCATCTGGTACCTCCATCCATACATGTGATAGTGTAGGATTGGAACCAGACAATGTGCCCTACACTGCAAAGAGAGTAGAACGGGTCATCAAAGAGACCATCAGTAAGGCCAAGTCGAAGCTGATGAAGTGTGAACGTTCAACCGAGGAGGCCTCAAATGTGAACGAGCCACAGGTGAAGCGCATATGGTTTAAGATGCCTATCTGAGGTAAGTAAACTTGGCACATTTATTGCATTGTTCTTTTCATCTTATGCATAATTTTTATTTTGACCGCTTACATTCCACTGATGCCTTTAGACTTGACTCGAGAAGTGAGGAGGCAGGAATTAGAGACTATCATTGAAGAGGAAGAAGCTACAATGGAATTAATGACTAAGGAGGATGATGTGGGCAAAGATCAGGTGGGAGGGATGGAAGAACTAGGGGAAGACACCACAGAGATAGAACTGGTGGATGACCAGAGTGATGTCGATGAAATGTTCAGCAGCTTCCTTAAGGGAAGACTGGACTTAGGTGAACCCCCAAACCCAGAAGGGGATAGAGAACATGGTATATTTCCTTTTATTTTATTGTGTTTCCCTGTGAGTCGTTGTTTCCATGGTGTTTTACTTTTGTGTTTTCATCCCTTCCAGATGAAGGTAGTGAAACCAGAATGATGCGGCTGGACGTGCCCATGAAAGCGGATCCCCCTGAAAGGACCATGGAGGTTAGTCCGTCTCGTACTCGTGGACCATTTACTTGGACTGAGATGCCAAGTGAAATGGATTTTGTGGCTGATATCGCTAAGAAGGTGGTTGAACGTATTCAGGAAGCCCACCTTGAGATAGGTACAAATGTCTCGAGCCTTTTGGAGCTTTTGAATTTCACATCTTCTTTTTTTCATCTTATGTTTAATGCCTATTCTTTTTGTGCACATAGGAGCTAAGCTGAGATGGGATCCCTCTGAGACTATTAGCATTGAAATTTTGTCCACACTACCCCCAGAAGTTGAGCAGATACCAAGGCTAGTTTATGATGAAGTGGCAGAAGGTCTTGTACACAATGCCAAATCGTTGTGGACCTGTAGGTGTTCCATTGAACAGTTGTGGTTACAAGTTCAAGCAAAGGAGAAAGAAGTTTCTGAGTTATCAGTTGAGTGTGATGATCTCAAGGCTCGGTATGAGTTCACCTCGGCTACACTAAGAGGTGATCACTCTTGGCAGACTTTTGAGGTCACCTATACTAGGTACTAGAACCTACTCAATCGCCACGTGTCACTGACCTGAAAACTAACAGAGCGTAAGGCCCAGGTGGATCTATTAAACCTCAAGTACCAAGATTGGAAGGCTTTCGCTTCCAAGGTGTGTAAGTGGGGTCAGGATGAGAAGAACCACAAGCACCATTATAAGAAATCATTGAAAGAAGTATCTATTGAAAAGCATCAACTTGAGATGTTTGTGGAGGGTCTAGGTCTACGCTCCGCATTTGATACCTTTGCTCAGAACACAACTGTTGAGATGGAATCACCTACTAGGGTAATCACGACGGCTTTTGGGGAGGTGTCTATGGGTGAATTCTCTTTAAAGCATCCTACATGGTCAGCGTTTGACAAGGGGAAGGCCTTGGCAGATGTCAACCTAGGCCTTGATGGTACCGATTGGGCGAGCATCTCAAAGGAGGAAATCCTCCGTCGGCTGGAATTCGGTTTAGGGGGATCCTCTATGATAAGCATTTTGTTATTATGAAATTGGCTCATTGAATAATGTATCAAAGTTTTTTTTCTCCTTATGTTGATTGTTTCTTTTGCATTTTCAGGATCAAGGCAATGATGATGTCCAAGAAGCTAACCCCAGTGGAGCGAGGGCCCATGATGCCAGCGGGTCCAAAGGGGACGATCCTCCTGTTCCTGATGTTTAATCTTTGATTTTGAAATTATTCTGACTCTGATTTATACGTGAATTGTAAATTGATAATTTTGAGTTGTATTGAATAGGTAAATAAGATGAGTTAACTCTTGTAATTGTACATCATTACATGTATATGTATAAAAACATTTTTGTTGATTTTGAGTTTAATTGTAAACACAACATGGCAATGTAAAATGTTTTGGTTTGTTTTTGTGATTTAAGTGTAGTGCATGAATGTAATTATAAGTAGGATTGTAATGATAAATGAAAGATAATGGCGAAAATTGTTATTGACAACATGACAATGCAAGTGTAAATTTGAACAGCGAGCCGGAATTTGGGAGAAAAACAAAGTATAAGTGGATGATCTAGTTTAAGGCCATTTTGGGCCACATACGCACTAGTTTAAGGCCATTTCAGGCCACATGCATAGTTTAAGGCCATTTCGGGCCCCAGTGTAAGCAAGGGACATTTTGAATGACACGGGTGGATTTCTTAGTTGACCAACCATTTCTGATCATGGCTAGTTTTATGTCATTGCGGACATGATAGTTTAACGTCATTCCAGACTTGGAATGTAGTTTAATGTATTTTCGGACTTGGAATGATAGTTTAATGTCATTTCGGACTTGTTGTAGTTTAACGTCATTTCGAACAGTTTGTTGTTTATTGTTTTAGTAATTTCTTGATTTTTCTCATTTTGACGTTAGGAGATGCATTAGCGGGTATGATTCTATATTCAGCATCCCCTTCGCTGATCACGTTGAATGGTAATTTAGCCCAAGGGATGTGTGATGGAATTGTTCCCGCGTTAGTGTTTTCTTGCGCTTCTGCATGTATTGTGGTTTTTGTGTCAGTTGCAGTTTCTAGGTGAGGCTATGTATGTATAATGTCAGGCCCAGGTATTTCTATTTTGGATGGATTTTCTTTTGTGTTTAAAGGATTATCGCCTACCAGTTGTTGTTCATTTATGTCGTGTTGTCTAGGCTCTTCGAGCTTAACCTCTGAGCCTTGGTCTGTGTCTACGTACAATGAGATGATGGGTGTAGTAGCCTCCCCGTGTATAACGATTTCGCCACCTTCATAAGGCAAGTGAATTTCTTGGTGTATAGGGGAAGAGACTACTTTTAATTGGGCTAACCAGGGCCTTCCAAATATTAGGTTGAACCCTGGCATTTCATCGATTATCACAAAGTCGATGGATGTGGGGAATTGATCCCCTGCTATGAAGTCTAAAGTCATAGTGCCTTTGACTATCACGCGCGATCCGCTGAACAATTTCAAGCATGTGGTGGCAGTTGGTTTGATTAGCTCTATAATCCCCAATTGTTAGACGATGGGATATGGCACTACGTTTTTGGCAGCTCCATCATCTACATGGACCCTATGTATCTTGAATTGGTTTTATTCATATTTTTATGAACATAGGGGTTGTTGTTACCTCTCCCATTTTCTCATCCAACTTGATGTTGTCACTATGGAAACTTAATGACTTGGAAGTTGACCATTGGGATGAGTACATTACTGCATGAATTGAAGGTTCATTTGGTGGCAAGTCCTTGCTTACTGGGATAGACATTAACATGCACACTAAAGCTTCGCGATGGGTTTGAGATATCAGCACTAGGTTGTGTAAACTTAATGAAGTATTTTTTTGTTTGAGTGCTTGTGTGACTTGTGTTAGGGCTATTGCTAGGTCTCTACTGTTGGGTGCATGTTTATCAGCAATGACTTGGTCCATTGGGCCCAACAGTTTGATTTCATGCATAGTTGGTTTGTCATTTTTTCCCAAAATCGTTGATTTGGGGATGTCATGTTTTCTGGATGATTCACCCTCATGGCCTGTGTTTGGTTTATTGTTAGGTGGTGTCATGGGTACTACGTTTAGTGGGGTAGGTTTAGGAGGTCCTAAGGCTAGCCATGTGTGGTGTGAGGGTGTGGTTGGTTTTGGGACCTCAGGTTGCTTTGGGATTCATACTATGTATGGAGTCAGGTGGGGTTGTGGTTGGACAGTTGCATGTGGTTGAGCGCCAGGCTAGCTGGGCACCTTGATGACATAAGGGCTGGGTTTATTCTGTGTTTACGAAGTGGAGGATTGGTGATCACTAGGACGTTCGGGTGTCCTAATGACAAATGGAGTTGGCCTAGCTAGGGGTTGTACCTCCGTTGTTGCCATCGCAGGTGGTACTCAGACTACATAAGGGGTGGGCTGAATAGGAGGTGTTGGTATGTTTACGGTAGTAGCACCAGGAGGTACGTACACCACGTATGATTTTTCGTGTGTCAGGGTGTTAGAAGCTGCTATGGCAGGGGGTAGTCTGATGACATAAGGCTTCTGCGGTGAATATGATGACTAAGGCACCAATGTTTATATAGTGGGTGGAATGCGCACTACAAATGGTTTATGAGGCGTTTGCTACTCATGGTCGGAGTAGACAGTGTTAATGCTAGGTGTTTCAGGTTCGTTATCAAGGTAGATTGTGTTAATGATGTATGCTGCCTCCTTGGTATTTAGAGGGTCTTTATACACACCCATGACCTAGTTTTGTGGTTGGACAGGGTTGGCCTAATCAAAAGTGATTTGACCTCCATCGATCATTCGTTGGATGTCTTGTTTTAGGGTGAAATAGTAATCCGTGCCATGTCCATTACGCTAGTGATAGTCACAGAAACGGTTCATTCTAAAGCCTTTTGGTACTGGGGGCTCATCTGGCGTTGCTAGGCTTGGGTTTTGAACTAGTTGATAGAAGCGATCATGCCTTTGGATCGCTGCAGGGGACAGCTATTTATGCTTCATTAATCCAACCTTCAGGAGTTGGTCAAACAACTACAATGGTTTCATGGGTAGTGGTGTGTATTGAGAGGGATCCTTCCTCTCGAAGTTTCTCATACAATTCGGTGTTGGGTTTTGTGACGAGGATGATTCCGGTGTGGTCGCAGGAATGGGTTTAGTGTAATTAGTAGGGGCCACAGGCGGTTTGCCTTTTTGTCCCATGTTTGCTTGTTGTGTTTCTGCTAATGCTGCTATAGTTGTTTTAACCTTTTCTTTATCTTTCCTACTGTGTTGATTCTTAAAGGCTAAATATGCAGGATCATGATTGTTTTGCGTTGCCTCCTCTATGCTCTTGATTTGTACAAAAGCTTGAATCAAATTAGGTGCATTAAGATAGTAGAGTTTGGATTTGATGAAGTTGCTGACAGCCCCTTTTAGGATTGTGAGGAGATACATCTCTAGAATCAGCTCATGAAGTTCATTGAGAGCAGCACTCCACCGCTGGATGAATTTCTAGACAGGTTCAAGGGGTGCTTGCTTGACCTGTATGAGACTGTCTAGCATGGCTTCAGGCTTCAAGTTATACTTGAACCTGGTGACAAATTGGTGCACCAAATCTTCCAGAGAAGATACTGAGTTTCGTGGCAAGGCCCGATACCAATCAAGCACTCTCCCTGCAAGGGACATGGGGAACACTCACAGAATGACATGTGGCCATGCCTAAAGTAGCGTACATTCTAATCTAAACATTACGAGGTGAGCATTGGGGTCTATCTCCCTATTATATTTAGTTAGCATCGGCAAAGATACACCCTTGGGTAAGGTTAGGGCGGAATGGAAGAGTTGATGGGGTCATCGTGATAAAAGTCCACTACCTTCAACTCTCTGTCGGCGGTTGTCTTGAGGTGTTTGACCTCGTTAGTTAGTTCCTGCATTAGTTTTTTAGCATTAGTCTAGTCTTGAGCACTAGGTGAGATGGTAGGTTAGGGATGTTGTATGGTATACATGTTAGATTGTTGCACAGTGGGCTGGAAAGCAGAGAGTTGTGAGTGGGAGGGTGTACTTGTAGGATATTCATGGTGGGGGGTACTAGGGGCAACACATTGTAGGAAAGTGGTTGCTATTGTTGTGGTGATCCTTGAGGAATATTAGCTTGTAAGATTGTGTGAGGTGGTATGTTATAATGAGGGGGTTCATGTGATTGGGCACCAATCGTTGTCCATTGCCTAGTCATGTTTTGTGTAGGAATCCCCTGAACTTGTTGGGTTACCGTTGTGAAGGATATTCCTTGGGTTGGGATCCGCGGTATGTAATGAGCGGATGTAGAAGCCAGTATTACGTGCGACATTCCAATCACTCGGGGTGGGAGGTTTTCTCCTACGTTCTTTTGAGGAGGTTGAATTTTTAAGAACAGGGGTACCGTGGCCGCAGGGGGAATTACGAGGGGAAGCGTGTTGACTTGAACATCAGTTGCTAGAGGAATGGGGATGAGAGTGGGTGCCTCTTGTTGAGGCACATGCGCTTGCATGATTTTGAACGGCTGGAGGGACGTAGTTTCACCCATGAATGGGTGAAATGATGAGTTTGTATAAGTTTGTGGGCTGAGGGTGTGATATGAATCTTCATGCTCAGATTGAGCTATGAAGTCGTCCTCCTCTTCCAATTGAGGATTTACCACGGGCTAGTCCAGAGGCTAATTCTTTAGTAGTAGGAGCTGAGAGATAAGCTCAGAGTAATGCTCTGGGAGAGGAATGATGTCATATGGTGAAGGGATGAACTCATGTCCTCCTCTGTAAAACAATTCGTATTGTCTTTTAGCCTCCATCTCAGTTTGGTCCATGGTTAGGCCTACTTGTATTTTCACACATATGAAATTGTATTGGTCCTGGGGTATGATGTTAAATGATCGGTTCCTCCCTTGCATTCTAAGAGACCGACGAGGCCCCACAGTGGGTTGTACCATGGGTTGTTGAATAGCCATGGTCCCTACGATGTCTGTGGCTAGCTTGGTTACAGCGTTGGAGTTTGCGGTGTTCATGATGAACAATTGAGAATACAAGTATGAAACTGGTATACTAGTACGTCAACAGTGTAGACAAGGTCTATAGTGTAGAGCGTAGACAGAGTCAGCGTAGAGCGTAGACAGAGTCAGCGTAGAGCATGTAGCGTAGATGCAGTAGCGTAGACAAAGTCTACAGCGTAGAGAGTAGACAGAGTCAGCGTAGAGTGTAGACAGAGTCAGTGTAGAGCACGCAATGTAGACAAAGTCTACAGTGTAGAGAGTGTAGCGTAAATGTAGCAGCGTAGACAAATTCTACAGCATAGAGAGTATATAGAGTAAGCGTAGAGTGTAGACAGTGTCAGCGTAGAGCATGCAGCATAGACGCAGCAACGTAGACAAAGTCTACAGCGTAGAGAGTGCAGTGTAAACGCAGCAGCATAGACGAGTCTACGGTGTAGGGTGTGTAGCGTATACTGAACGACAGCATAGACAGAGTTAGTGTATAGCATAGACAGAGTCTACAGTGTAGAGTGTACAGTGTATACTGAACAGCGTGGATGCTAGGAATTTTGCAAATAGGGTCGGTGTAAACTCAGCAACGTAGACACTGGGAAGTTTGCAGATAGAGTCAGGGTAAACTCAGGAGCGTAGACGCTAGAAGCTCTGAAGACAGGGCCAGCGTAAACTCAACAGCATAGACGCTCAACAACGTAGACGTTGGGAAGTTTGTAGACAGAGTCAGGGTAAACTCAAGAGCATAGACACTGGGAGCTCTGAAGACAAGGTCAGCATAAACTCAGCAGCGTAGACACTGGGAAGTTCTAAAGCATAGTAAGTTTTAGGTAGTTCAGGCTCTCCTTCTAGTGCCAATTTCTGTACCATTTGAAATCTTCAGTCTCCGGCTGGAAGGAAACAGAACTTGAGAGATCTTTGGACATGCATAGAAGATCCTACCTTCGCTTGAGGGCAAGTTGGAATTAATGAAGGTAGAGTACCTTGAGTGGTCCACACGTGGATCAGGTAAGGATTTCCCCGAACGTACACTGAGGTGCTATATGCTGGGTTATATGTGAACGGTGTAACAGATGTAAAATGAAATGTAAATAGCATAACTGGTGTAAACAGAGCGTAAACGTACGAAGGCATAAACAGTAAACATGCAACAATTAATAAAAAACTGTAACAGATGTTAGGAAGAAAATGCAGCAATATTATTGCAAAGTGAGAGTTACAATGCACCGGTCTAATGCAGTTGTGGCTTTCACACAAGGCAGACAAATAGCCCTAGTGGATGCAGGGATGACTGTGTGCTGGTTCAAACTACAGGCACAGTGTAGAGGCTGTATGCTCAGCGTACAGGTTTGAGGTCCAGCGTAAAAGGTTCTCTGCTCTGGTTCTTAGTGTCTCTATTTTTCTCTCTAGTTTTCTCAAAATTGTCAACCCCGATCTAATGAAAAATTAAGGTTTTTATACATGTTTAGACATTAGACTCAGGTTGGGTGACATGTGGTGCATTGACCGGGTGCGAAAGAATAAAATTTACAAGTATACAGTGTGCTGTACGCCAACGTATACCACTATACGCCAGTGTAAATTACTGTACGCCAGCGTATATGGCTGTACACCAGCGTATACGGCTGTACGTAAACGTATACATGCTGGACATGTGACCTCGGCGTACAGACTTGATCAAAATAGAAGAAGTCGCTTGTTCTCAAGATTTGAATTTACCTACCTTGAAGATGCTACCTATAGATGTTCAGCTCGGTTGACACTGGTTGTAGACTTTGTACATGCTGGGCGTATACGCTGAGCGTAAAAGCTGTAACTGCTAGGCATATACGCGGAACGTATACGTTATGGATGTCTACTGGGCGTATACGCTGTGGATGCTGGGCGTATACGCTGTGTCTACTGGGCGTATACACTGTGGATGCTGGGCGTATACGTTGTGTCTACTGGGCGTATACGCTAGGGATGTGTACACTGGGTGTATACGCTAGGTGTGTACGCTGTGATGCAGACTTGGGTGTATACGCTGGGTGTATACACTGAAAACGTATAGTTAGTGAAAACTAAGTATCTTGATCTCCAAAGTTGCCATGTTTCATACCAGATGTCACCGTGGTCGTCTGTACGTCCTAGGGACCTGCTTCTTGTTGAGTTTGACTCCTCTTGAATCTATCTGTGGGGCCGTCGAGCTTTAGTCATGCCGAGGAATGTCATGACTTAGCCCGATTCCTGTTGGAGAACTACTAAGCTCAAAATGTTATGGTGTTTCAATCAACACAACATACACAAGCACCTAATTAAAGAAGGTGACCTTGCCCTCAAGACGGTCCACAAACACTCGGATAAATTCTCAGCCAACTAGGAAGGGCCTTGCTTGGTCACTAAGGCATACAAAAATGGGGCATTCAAACTCATCGACATGAATGAAAACGAATTTGCCAACCCTAAAAATCACATGTACCTAAAACCATTTTACATTTGATGAGCTTAAGATACATTCTGGTCTTGGCATCACGACCTAAAATTGATACCATAGAACAGTCTTAGAGCTTTGACTTAAAAACTAGCACCATAGAATGTCCTGGCATCATGACAGTAAACTGATACCATAGATTCATCCTGGTTTCATGATGATAAACTGACACCATAGAGCTCCATCCAGCATGACATTAAAACTACCACATTTTTGCTTACCAGAGTCCGCTAAGACTATAAACTAGCTCGCCTCTTCATAGTTTGCCACGACTCTAAACTAGCGCTGCACCATCCACTACGACGTAAAACTAGCAACGTCCAAAAGGTTATGACATAAAACTAATCCATGAAAATCCACTAAGACTATAAACTGGCAACATCATCACTGGCCCATTGATCTGTTGCTACAAACAAAGACTTGTCTTCATCTAAAACCTGTTGCATGATTCACCACATGGACTCTGATGACTCCGATGCTGCTCCTTTTTTTTCTGAAGTTTAACATGGTGCCTCCATCCCATAGGTTGTATTCATGTTTAAAGTGTTTTAAACTAACTCACTCACAGTCTTCTTATCCTCTTGGAGTTGTGTTTGTAGGATGACGCTCTGAGGTGTTCACGCATGGATACACTTCATCATGGTGACAAGGTACCACATTGTTCTCGATGCATGCAACCAGGTTAATCAATCCACTCAGAAGTACATTCCCACTCCCTGATGCATCCCTTATTCTCAAACATGTTCTCCCTATCCTACTCAGTTACATCTCCTAGATACATCCTATTCATCCTAAAACTTGAACCATACTATTGCATACTATGATTCTCTAAGCAGTTGCAACGCAAAATACAATACATGGTACATGATACAAATGCAAGCGCATGAGCACAGGCATAGCACCAAAAGTAAGATCTTTCAAAAAGGTCAAAAATAAAACTAAAAAAAAAAGAAAAACAAAAAAATTAAAGAAAAATAAAAGGGCAAAATACATCATAAGGCCATTGGCTCTTCCCATACAAGCCCCAAGCGGGAAGGTAGTTGTCCTAAAAGAAAACACTCATCTCTCATGACGCACCACCTCAATGCATGGCTTTTGTTGTTGACAACAGGTTCTCTTAAACATGATGCAAGAGTCTCTCTTCTCAAAAGGATGCACCCCCCCACCCCTCCCATGCCTGGGTCCTGAGTCTGTTAGATACTAGCTATCGACAAGGACCAACATGACTTGTTCACAAGAGCATTCCTCTCCCACCGTTAAAAAAAACAATCCCTTGATCAAACCTCAACCCAATAGTTACAACCTGCTTCTATACATCTCAAAACTTCATTCCCCTATCCAATGTACTTCTGAACATGGTGTGATGACATTCGACCAAGTGCCCGACGAACAATGTTGGATGCTAAGTTTCTTGTGATGTTTTGTACTTCTTTGTCAATGCCTCTTGGGTAAATTCCTCCAAGCATCAAAAAAGAGGGACCAATGAAACACCACAAAATTTTGGCCTAACACTTTTAGACAAGACTAAAGCTAAGTCATCCTACTACCCAACATGAGTACAGTGATACCAAACTTGAGAGCCTCCAAAATAGCATGAAATGACACATAATGGAGCAAGCAAGGTCCCCCACGGGGCCCATATATGATTACAGCAAGTCTTGCCATTAAGAATCAATAATTTCAGCCCCAAAAAGTGCAATTTTGGTAACACACTTTTTCCACACTGCCCAGCGTATGACCAGTGTGTGTACAGTGTGACCAACTTCTAGAGCCCCAAAATCAAGTCCAAACTGCCCAGATTCAAGCACACAAACCCTCCATGAACTTCACTGGTGCCCCCTGCAACTCCCAACCTTCGGAACCTTGAGATTTGAGCTCAGAATCACATGTCTTGAGCCACTATCAGTTAGTCATGCTGAGGTCATGCTACACAGCATGACCACAACATGACCAAATAAAAATATCCCAATTCAGGCATCTCCAAGTAGAATTTTGACATGAATTCAACTCTCGAGCCTTGGCAAAAATTTTACATGTTCACAGGCTTTAGAAAATCAAGATTTGGGCCTCAAATATGTCATTTTAACTTGCTCATGCTGAGGTCACATTGCACAATGTGAGCAAATAAAACAGGGCAAATTGATCATTTTTAGGCATCATCTTCGGCATTCGAGCAATCCCCAGGGATAGGTAGCACTTGTACATGTTCACAAGCTTTAAAACCTCACAATTTGAGCTTCAAACATGCAATTTTAACTTGGTCACGCTAAGGTCACGCTGCATAGCATGACCACTGCATGAACAAATCAAAATGACATAAAACAATAGCTAAATGGAGTCAAATTTAGCATCTAGGCCACCTTGGAGATCTGGTAGTAGTTGAGCCTCAAGAAACAGGCATCAGCATCTAAGAATCAACTCAAAATAGGGCATAAACCCTTTGTCACGTTGAGGTCACACTGGACAACGTGGCCACAGCATGACCAACCTAAAGTGTGCCAAAATAGCTTTCAAATTAGCTCAAAATAGATGTGCAGGATCCTCTCGACCTTAGACATGCAGATCCACATCTAAAACAGGTCTCACAGGTCAAAAATGGGCTCGAAATGCATCATGAATATTGGGCATGCTAATGGTCATGCTGGCACGCTGACGCCAGCATATGCATAGCATAAACACTCGGACACTAGGATGCTGGACACTAGACACTGATGCCAGGACATGCTGCAGACATGCCAAAGCTAGATCCATGCACACTAGAGGCCTTGGCAAAGCAAAAATAGCACAGATCTGCAGATCTAGAGGCTAGACATCCAGATCCACTCTTGTACTTTAACATTCTTTATACATTTTGCATTTTTGTAGCGTATCAAGCTCTTATGTTATGGATTATACATGCCAGCATAAGAGATCTTGGTCATGATGCACCCTGTACATTGTAAAATTTTGTGCATCCCGTCAAAATTTTCATACCTATCGATCGATCCACATTTCCTGCATCCAGTAACCATGGATCTTCCACACAGATTCGAATCCCACACTTGAAAGTCCTATAAATACCCCAATCTCACACTAAGACAAGGTTGGCAATTTTGGGACATCAAGATCTAGAGAGTTGGCGAATCATATCATCATTATCTGGCACGATTGGACATTACCCTGACTTAGTCACGTTGAGCGTTTGGGGTGATTTTGATCATGCTGCACACCTGCAACTAGAAACTTATAGTCTCCTAGCGTCTGTACACCCTTCACATTAGGGCTAAATGACCGCCTTGTGAACAATCTACAACTATGTTCTGATCGGTGCACCTCTTTTTTTGTAATCGTCCATCAATATATATAGTTGCAATTTTCCATCCATTGTTCTCTATTTATGCCATTTACACTTATTACAATTTTTGTTATCTCTGTTTACGTTCTATTTTCGTCTCACATTTCATGCATTTGTTTACGCATTCATTTGCATCCATTTACATATAACCTGGCACATCGCGATAGCGTATGTTAGGGGAAGTCCTTGTTTGATCTTCACACATACCATTCAAGGTACTTTTCCTTTGCTTATTTCTAGCTTACCCTTTTGTGAAGGTGGGGTCTTACTGTATCTTCCATAGATCTCTAGGCGTCTGTTTCATTCCAGCCTCGTGCCGAAGATTTCAGACAACACACTTGGCATTGATTCTAAATGTCCATCTATTAGGAAGATGTGTATGCATGGTTAACATAAATTTAATTTCCAAACCAACATGTTTAGATGTTAAACTGTGTTAAGAAGCATACTTGATTAAGAAAATAGAAGAAAGTTTAGAGAATAAGTTATTCCTTAGTTATACTAATCAAGTTCTATTTATTCTTTATAGAGACTTCAATGCAAAAGCTAGAAGTAGTGCCTATCAATTCTACAAATATTAATATGTAAAGAAATCACTGGAAGATGAACGTGATTTGAAGAAGATATTTCCATTAATTCAACATACAATTCCATTGGCCAATGCATTTTCTACTTATTTTGAATCTTCAATAGATAAATCAAATTCCAGAATTCAAGAACAAATGATGTTTATGGATAATATTCATCAAGAACCATAGTTTACCAATTACTCTACTATGATTAATGAGGATGGATTAACAACATTCTTCATTAAGACTTTAGATTATATTTGGTATGTTATTCGATTCTTCCAAATTACCAAGTTACTAGAATTAATTTCTAAAGAAGAAGTAGAGAAGAATCAAGATCAAGCTTTGCCATCCCAAACAACACCATGTGATCATATACCACTTATGGTAGAATTACAATTAGTTCCATCACTTCATAAGATTGATCAAGATCAAGAAGTATCTCACCCTCACTTTTATTGAGAAATCTTATTATTTTTTATTTTTCTAATTTATATTTTAATTAGATAAGTAAAATAGCTAAGGTAATGGAAGTTGGAAATAAAGGAATTGCCCTACCTTCACTTGGGTAACCAGATACAAGTTGCACTTTGTGTGACCTTCGTTAGGATTGGTGATTGGTGGTTGGTAGATCTTTAATTTATCTCTTGTTGTTATCTTAGAAAATGAAGTAGTAATAAAGTAATATTTAATTTTTCATATATTTTTCTCACATATATTTTATTTGCAGAATAAGCAAGAAAAAACTTCAAGTCCTAAGGAGAAATCAAATTATTAGAGCACAAGATGATAACAAAATTATTGGATTTAGAAAAGAATAGTGAATGTGGACTCATTCAAGGACAAATGAAACCTAAGGGGGGTAGATTTTCATGTTACCATTTCCAAATGATGCTGCTGCATAACAAAGATGGTACCTCTTCATAACAAGTGTTATTGTTATCTTATCAAAACTTGAAAGGATAGTTGTAATTGAGACCCAAAAGGGTATATTGTGATAATGAATGTGTTTTTTGAGAAAACCTTTTGGGGCTTGACCTAAGGCATTTATACTTAGGCTTAGAGGTCATGCTAGGCATGGAGTGGCAAAGCTGATATAGGCAAGTCAAAGGAAGCCAAGTGAAGCCGAACATGAAGTGGACTAGCCATTCCTTCTAGCCAATAATAGGCCCAACTATGATGGTAGTGCTAGATTGCCTCTAAGGAGATAGATCCCAAAGGAAGAAAACCCCAAGGAACACTCTCAAAGCATGATTTAGATACTCCATTCTATATCAATTTCCTAAATTTTCTCTATTATTTCCTTTACACATAATGTCAAATATTACATATATTTGACATTTGATACATTGTCTTCATATGCATAATATCTAATATAATGTATATCTAACATTTTCAATGACATCCAGGGATGGGATGTCACATTGGCCTAGTCCTCTAGTGCAATCTAGATTTATTTATATCCACTATAGCCATCTAGAAAGCTATAATAGCAATGTCTTGCTATGGTATCCAACACTTAGTTAACAAATGGCAACAAAAAGTGATCCTTGAAGGTTGAAATGTGCAATAGCCTAAAGTCTATGCAAACTCCCCATTTTCCTCCTTTCTTGGGTACAATAATAAGTGAACAGGATAGATGAACCCAACCTTAAGGAGTTGTTCCACTTCCTCCTTGATGACCTATTTGCATTTTGGATTTAGCCTTCTTTGTGGTTGTCTCTTCAACTTAATGGAGGATTTTGTATAGATGTGGTGTTGATATATCCACAAATCAATCCTAGTAAGTTCATGATATGACCAAGAAAAGGTTGTTGGCCATTTGTTTACCATCTTCAACAACTTCTGTTTCTCATTTGGAGTAAGGTTGGCATTGATAGCTACCAACTTGCTATTTGTTGAGAAAATAATATTCTATAGTAGTCAATAAGACTTTTAATTTAAGGTTCTCTTGATTAAACTCATTAGAGATCACCAACTCTTCCCATTCTATTTCATGTTTTACATTGGATAGTTGACGATGGAGTTTCTCCATTTCATTCATGTTTTCAATGTAAACATTTGTGAGGCTCTCCAATGATTGCATGCACATTCTAGATTTAGCTTAGTTATCTTATATTAGCCACTAGGTACCTTCTTGCTTTGTGGCTACTACATATAGGCACTTCTGAAGAACTATTATCTGAGCACACTGATTGCATGCTTGGATTGATGTATCTTTCATAATCCATAATTTTTGCACATAATGGCACCATGTATCACTCTATCTAATGCACTGAATCCTCTTCTTTTCTACCTTTCCAAATTCATTTTTCTTAGAGATTTCCAAGGAAAGATCTTGAATCACCACCATGGCATCGATTGTACTTAGTCATGCACTTCCTATGATGATAGGGAAGTCCCCCTTACTATTTCCCACATTAATTACAATGAAATAAATAGGATAAGACAATCCACAAATGGTGGTAATAATGTCCCTCACTAATCCCAAAGGAACAATGATAAACTAATCTGTCAGCTCATGTCTAATATTGCTCTTCTTCAGAGGAGGCAGATTCCAAGTCTTATACATTTCTTAAGAGATTAAGTTAATCTTAAAACTAGAATCTAAGATAGCTTTACATGGTTCATTCACTACAATTTGTACTAGGAAGATGGCCAACCTTTATCCAAACCATGACTGCATGGATCAACATAATGGTATGGACATTAGAGGTCTTTTGATTTGAAGCTAGCTTGATGGTACTTTCAAAGGTAGAGATGGTAGGGTTAATAGCCATGGGTTCTTACAAGGGTTTTGTGGAACTATTGATTCTAAAGAATGATCTCTTATGAGCTTTTGGTTCAAAACCACTCAGATTGATATTTGGTTATAAATTTACAACCCTCGTAGTGTTTCTTTGGTGTGGCTATGATGGAATTTCTCCTTGCATAGATGAAGTAGGTAGCAAGGTTGTGATTGTGGCTAGTGTAGGAGCTATTGAGGGGTATGAAGGATGGAAAGAAAAAGGACACTTTCCCCTTGAAGAAGGTGCTCTATGATATTCCCAAGGGTAGTAATGGTGAGGAAAGGAATCATGGCTAGAGGAGTCATGTGGGGATGCAAGCTATTGAACATAGTATCCATAAGAATTTGGCTACCTTTAGGAATAGTGTTTTCATAGTGGTAGCATCCCCCATGATTGTGGGTGTTACCATTACTAGTACTACTCATGAGGTTAAGGAGGTGCTCCACTTGGATAGTACATTGGATGGTGGAACTACTACCCATAGTTGTCTTATGCATAAGAAACCCACATAGGTGTTTTTCATTTTGTAAGTCTAGGATTTATTGCATACACCACAAATTCTTGCAAATTTGTCAATATTAGACAACATCCCTTAGGATGCTCATATTCACAAATTTTACATTCATCATCATCTATTTCAAAATCTACAACTTCTTCAACCACTTCATCCTTACCCCTCTCCTAATAATAACCTTATTCTATATTCTTCTTTTTCCTTCTTTCTTGACAACTACTCCCTTAGTATTTTCTTTCCTCTACAATTTTCAAAATTATTTGAAACTTTTCATCGAAGGAGTCCCATATTTTTCCACCTTGGCCAATATTTCAATGAAATATTTCTATGTTAGTAAGGTTTTCCTTTCCACCACTTCATCAAACAATGCCTCCTCCTCTAAGTCATAGAAATGAACCTCTCTTTTGTGAATGGAGGGGGTCCCTATTATAATCTTCTACAATTTTTCATTTCTTCAACTCCCCTTATTGTTTTTCAATATGTTCAATTAGTGTTTGTATCTAATGAGCCCTTATTTCAGAAAGTCTTCCCTAGGTATATATCCCAAGGGTTTTCCTTAATTCATTTCTAAGCCAATATACAATATGATGAAGTTGTTTCCTTTGAGAGTAATCATGGACTAGGCATTAGGGCAATAAAAAATAGTGCCTATCCATGGTTGCATCCAAGGACTTATGATTCCTCTATTTCCATCCTTGGATCTACCTTCTCAATTTGGACACTCTAGATTATGTTTGGTATTTGTCATTAAAAAGTTCGAAATTAGTACTACAATGATGAATGGATTCTAGTTCTAAGGATTAGTACCATATTTTGGCCTTTTTGATGAGTGTCCTTGAGAATAATTTCCACTTTTGCCATTCATTCTTTATGTTTTGAAAAAAACAAGCATCATGAAAGGCTTAGAGATGATTTTGTGAATATGAATTATATCTCCCTTCAAATCTAAAAATATTGTTCATATCCATTCTCTTGATTCTGCTATCTTTCATGTCCCTTTTAGGGAATCTTATTGCCTCTAAAATATTTAACATATTTATAGTAGCTAGCAAAGGCTCATCATAGTCATGATTATAACAGTGGCTCCTTTCATATTCATGATGTCTATGATGAGTCCTACTATGCCTTCTCCCCGATGATGCTCCTCTCCACATTATTATTATCTTTGTCCCTAGTCTTTATGATCCTGGTGGGATCTACATTCATCTCTATCCCACCATTTATCTCCATCCTAATCTCAACTATTTTTCCTCCTATCTCAACCTTGGCTCTTCTAATTAGAGTTTGAGAATGAAGAGAACATTGAGGGTGAAGAAGAAGGAGAACTAGAAGAATAATGCCTACTAGTCCTTCTCCTTCTATCCCTACTCTAATCTATTTGCTTTTCTTTATCTTTTTTTGTTTTCATTATCCTTGCCTTTAGATTTTTGGCTTGGATTTATGTCCTTTGAGGTCCCATGATCTTGAGATCCTATTTTTCCATCACCAAGTTTCTCCAAAGTTGATTACAACCATTGGTGAAGGGTCCTCTCATTGAAGAATGAAGTAGAATCTATGTATTAGGATTGTCCAAAAAAGGAGTCTTTTCCTTCCTTGTGCTACTACAAGAATAGCTATGTTCGGACCCTCTTATCCTTAGAGGCCTTATAACATGCTTCGATCTACTGATCTTTCTTTAATTGGGCATTGGTAAGGTGATAATCCCTAGAAGTGTGGTCCTTGACCTCATACTCTATGTTGAGTGTAGCAATACCCAATCTAATATGGTTGGCCATCAACATGGCAAGAATAAAGTGATCAAAGGGCAACACAATGTTGTCCTTCATGTCCTGCCAATGTAGTTGTTCATCTTGATGCAAGATGTAGGTAAAATTTGGATTGTAGAGATCCATATAGGCATAGACAACCTAAAGTTGTTGGGGCATTTTCAACACCTCTTATCACTAATTGGATCCTCCTATAGGTGGTGGAGACTCATCCCTATGAAAAGAAATCATGTTAACTATCACTAAACATAGTGTGCTTTTGGTATTTTATTATTTCGTTAATCATTTTCCTAATTGGATAATTATTGGTTATTGTATGATCCTTGCAACGTCTTTGTATAATTTCACATACTATTTCTACTTAGTGCACTTAGTCAAACTAATTTCCTTAGCAATGATGCCAATGATGAGCAACAAGTATCCCCTACACCAAACCATACGAATCACAAGTATGTACTAGTGATCCAGTCGAATTCTAGTGTACTAGTGTAAGTCACTAGTTGCTAATCTTAGATTACAATATATATTCATTGAAATTTTAGATTACCTAGCTCATAATCAAATTTTTACTTTGCAATTAAATGATGTGATGAAAAAGCATAACATTCAAGTCATTCATGCTAGGTACTATTCTCATTTTCTACTTGCTAAGATAGGTAATGCTTCAATAATACAATGTGCCCTATATATAGAGTTATTTATACATAAGCTCATAACATTAATCATTCATAAGTGGAATTTATATATTGATTTCCAATTTCAAAAATATTTCTAAAGTTTCATGTTTTTTCAAGTTATTTAATCTTCTATTGATTTTTCAAAGTGATAAGAAGCAATTTATTAGCCTTCTCATTTCCATTATGTATGTGGAATATATTTTCACATCATTGGATTCTCATATAATTTTTTTTCTTATTTTTTGAAATCAATTTTCTTAATCACAAAAAGAAATTAGTATTATAAACAAGTGGAAAGACTTACATTCAGTCAATTACATATTATAATTTAACTAATTCTTATAACTTTTGTCATCGTGAAGGACATTTGTTTAATGCTTCTTCTTTTCCTCTAAAGAAAAAAGATATTAAGGAAAAGAAAAAACATGAAGATAAAAAAATCAAGTTAATTATAATGATAAGAATAATTAAATATCAATAAAAAATTTACAAGCATAAAAGCTTGCTTGAATTTTTTTCCTTGTCCTATATGGAGTAATAATTAGTCTGAACAGATAACTCATAAGGCAAATATGTTCTTATTTAATATAAAAAATGTTAACTCAAAGATCAAAACTAATGCTAATAAGTATGTTATAGTTGATGGTAAAGATTCCTAATTAAGATTTACATAAAGCAATGAAGAGTTGGTAATACACAATGTTAATTTTCTATTGCTACCTCAAATTCTTTTGATATTTTAATTTCAAGCATGCATGTTAAAATTGATGTAACTATTGTTAGGGTGGGGAGCATTCTCCTTACTAATAATTAATTTTCCTCTTTTGATTTTCCAAAAAAAATTAATTTATAAGATTGTACACATAAATAGATATTCCTAAAATTGGGAAGTTTTTCTTTTCCATGATGCTTTTGGAATTTTCTACTTAATATTAAATATGTAATGTACTTTTTTTTGCTTATTATCAATATTATTTTTAGTGTTCGATATCCATCTCCAAAACCTTTCGATGTATTGTAATAAGCATTAATAAATGGCTATATTGGGATATGCATTTTATTTTTCATAATTTTATTACCCTAGATTTTCTTTGATTTCAATTACTTGTAACACCTAATAACTTGAAACCCAAAGCGTTTCCTTGTTTTGACTTAGTAGAATTAATTAGGTCAACCTAGCTTTATGTGCAGTTACCTAGAGTCATGTGTAATCTAGGGATATGTACTCAATATATATGTATGTGCAATATTTCTATATGCTTTGGCATCATGTATTTGATCTATTCTTGTGTTCCCAACACTAATGTTTTAATTTGATACATTTAATTTAGTTGTAGTGCTATTTGACATGTGCCTAATTATTATTGTTAAATTATTTTCATGTGCATTTTTGTGGTGCAATTAACCATGAATATTACTAAAGTCTTAATTGTACTAATAAGTTTTACGAGATTTTTTTAGACAAGTGCTAGGTAGTTGATAAAGTTGATGGATGTGGGGTGTTCAATAAGCTAATATGTGATTTATAAATTATATCATGGTTTTTTTTATAGTTGTGATTTTTATTTTAATTATTTTTAATATGAGAAAGATAAGATTAAATATATATAGCTGATTCTTTTAGATAGAGATAATATTACTAGACAATATGACTAGGAAAGGATATGGATAGATAAACATAAGGTTGAGACCTAAGAGGTTATCATATGTTTTTATTTTATTTTTAATTTCATTTCTTTGGAATTTTTTGCTTATCTCAAGTTATAGCTAGTTAGGGTAATTAGAAGTGGATCAATAGTTAGACATTGATGAGTGGCGAGGTACCCCTACACTCAACCATATGAATACGAGCGTTTCACGCATGATTCGATCGAACTCCACAGATGGGCTAGTTGTGGTATCTAGACAATTATCCTTAGGCTGCAGTTCATTGTCTTTCCATCTAGACTAGTGTTAACTTTCTCACATATGGTTTAGTCCAGAATGAGGTGTATGATGTGTTCCTATACTAACGCTACTCCTGAAGGCAAGGGAAGATAATATTAACTAAGCTAAAAGAGAAGGGTGAGAGAGAATCTAAACCACCCTAAGTGTGATGAGCATTTGTTCCTCAATCATCTGTACACATCTTGGACTTCATGCACGACTACCATTGGGATTACCAAACACAGATCCTAGGTACGCTACTAGGTTATCAAGTAGTCACACTTAAATGCTCGTGATCAAGTCGTACTCATTTCGCATTTAACAGGAGTTTAGGGTGAAGAGATATTAACTAAGAAAGTAGTAAATAAAAATTAAATAAATTATTAAGATAAGTGAATGCTACAATGATGAAGTAATCTTGATCGTTATTTTCAATCATGTGCATGTCCAAGTACATCACACTCGAATAAAGGTTCCATACAATTACAATCACCACACTACGGGCATATGCTGGTAGGAAAAGGGTTAAGAGAAGAACTACATAAAAATTAATACTAAAACTAAGAATTGCAAAAACTCAAAACTAAAAACTACCTATCGGAACTATCTACCTCTTATTTATAGATGAGAAGACAAGCCGTGATATCGCGTACGCAATAGTATGGTTGACTAAATGGTGACTCATTATACCCCCACAATTGAATGAAAACTCATCCTCAAGTTACAATGAGAATAAGCTCCATTAATTACACAATGGATAGGTACGGAATTATTGGATGGTGAAAATGGGCTTATGCTGTAGTGTGGAGACAAAAAAAATGAGACACAACATAAAGAATATGCTATAGCTACAAAATTGGTGGAACTCATGTAGTTCCTAGTGGTGGTGGCTCCTCCATAGGTGCTTTCCCCTTGTCTTGTGCTCCAGGTCTTGGGGCTTGATGGCATTGAAGTATGGCCTGGAGTTTCTCCTCTTCAGTCTAGGGATCTTGTGCCATCCATTCTAATGCTCCAATGCTTGATGGAGTCGGCACCTCCCATGGGCAAGGTAGTTGCAGAAACATTTGATTTGCCTTGACATACCAAGCCTCAAATACCCATCATTCCTCCTCGTAGGCTTTAGCTTTGTTTCTATACTCTTAAAAATTCACAAGCCATCAAGCCAAATCTATTTAGACACCTTTTTATCCTTGGTAGCTTGCCTTCACCACCTCAAGTTTAGAATTTGCAATCTCTAGTTTCTGCAATATCTTCTTGCATTCTACAAATTCTATCTCATATTTGATGTAGGTGGTAGCTACCTATTTCTTAAGCTCTTTTCTTGGGCACCCTGTTGTTAACATGGCAAGGTTGGCATACCATAGGTTTGCTAATTCCATGTATTCTATAAGATCTTGGATCTGCAGGTCCTGGTTCTTAACTTCTTCCTAGTGGACAAATGCATATGTGTCCAATATGGCCCACCAGTGAATGTGTTGAACACTGATAGCATTGATGTGGGCCTTGGCCATATGGATCTCCTTCTCAAGGATCTGTTTGTACATCCCCACCTAGTCTCGGAAGTGCTCCTTTAACTTTTCATGCTATTTAGCCTCATTTTGCCATGTGCTTATTTCGATAGTTGTCTTTTGACGGATTGCACGTACCTCCTCCATTGAGAGGATTCAATTCTCCTTGGTTAAATGGCTCATGTCTTGTTTGACCCAGATGAACTGTTCTTGAAACTAATGAAAATTTTTTTCAAGAACATTCTTTTGCTTCTCCACAGAGGTCAACCAAAGGTTGTCGGCAACAAGCTTCTTGTCTTCCTCTTGTAAGGCTTTAAGTGCCTTGATATGCACATGAGTTTGCACCTGTGCTATAGAGCCATCCCAAATAGCCTTCTCTTTTTCTTCAGCCACCTTCTTATTCTTCGTTAGTAGTATGGTTAGTTGCTTAGTTTTGAAATTATCTAGCTTGTCTATGGGAACAAACTACAAAGGGTCTCACTATGCTGCTTGTAGGGCCACGAGCTGTTCTTGCCATTTCTGCGCCTTTGCTTTAGCATGCTCAACCCTTGTCTCTATCAAGACTAGCTTCTCCTTAGTGGAAATGAGATCTAATTGAATTTCTGTAACATCTTGAGGGATGTCAAATAGGGATGTCATTATTTGTTCTATTTGTAGCAATCAATCAAGTGCATCCTCATGTTCTACAGAAGTCATTAAGGTTCCAACCAAATTTTGAGCATCCCGTGCTCCTATGAGATCTACCGGTGGCACAACAAGTACATTGAACAATTCTTTAATGTGGTCTGCAAACACTTCTAAAGCTCCCGCAACATTCTAGTGTTGCATGACGACCACAATGGCCCCTTCACTAGTTTCTAATTACACTTGGAAAGATGTCACATTTTCTAAGATCTGTTGTGACCAAGTACTTTCCCCTCCTCCTGTATGAATAGACAATTCACCCCTTGCATGATCCAAAGAAATTGTGGAGTACATGGCATCATCAATGATGCGAAAGAGATTTGTGTCATAACGACTTGCCCAACTAACCATCTCAGCGATGGCCCTGAGATGGCTCATTGATAGTCTATAATCTTACGATGATGGTGGTTGATCTTGGCCCATGCTAGGTCTTTCTTCCTATTGTTGGCTAGGTCCCATACCTGGAGGTTGGCTGGGTCCTACAAGTTGGATTGCAATTGGCCCTGCTGTCTATTCTTGTTTTTGTTCTGGCCCCAGCGTCTCACCAATGATTTTCCTTGCAGCTGGTGGCTTTAACATTTTAGCATATTAAGCATTTTGGGCTTTTTAGAGGACATCATTAGTGTATCCTCTGATACCAACACGTTGGCACAACTTCCTAATAAAACAAGGGAAGGGTAAGGCAAGCTTCCTTGTCTTTTGTTCTTCAAACCACCTTAGGATCTCTAAAAGGTATAAATGAGGCAAGTTAGCATTAACCTTTCCCAAAAGCATAGCACATCCTCTTGCTACATATGTTGAGATTCTTTTTAAGCTCTTCATGGGGAAGAGGTGATACATCCCAATTTTGAAGTAGATCCTCTCTTTCGTCATCAACTCTCCAAATGTCTTATCCCTACCATATGCCCTTTCCAACCAAACTCATCACACATCGGGGTCTAAATGGGTAGACAACTAAGCAACCTTTGGCCCTGTATATAGAAGGTTTAATACTTCCAAAATGGCTTGCGTGCAAAAATTGATTGTCACACCACAAATATTGATGGTGGTGCCTTGTTCTCTATTGTGCCAGAATTGGTACATCTCCCCTAGGTACCAGGCATCACTTTCATAGAGGGTAGGCCATAAGGGAGACCCTTTGATGTCATCCCTAATAGCCTCAAGAGCGAACTCTGCAAAAGATTCAAAATTTAATTCCATAATCATTGCAGTGAATGTGGACCTTTCGTGGATAGCCTGAACACAATCCTGGGACAATGTGAGGTGTTTTCCCTATTCAAGTACTACAATAGCTCCTCCTTCTACCTGTCTAGACTATACAATAGGAGGGTCCTCTTGATGAATGCTAAATGATTATTCCTCCTATTCTACATGTTTTCTGGTAGGGACTTGTTCCTCACTTCTCCTAGGTCATTTACTTCCACTTTAAGTAGGACCTTCTTGTTTTCCATGTTTCAGGGCCATCTGCAATCACACAGGGTCAAGTGTTAGTACAGTTGCTTCTAAATTTAAGTTATACCTTACTAATTTCCTTAATTAATTAACTTATTTTATCTCCATGTGATGTTTCCCAAAAGATTATAATAGTGGGTCCTTTTTACTTAGGTGGTTTCCAATTTTAGTTTCCTGATGTACTTAAGGGGATTCAATTATTTTTGGCACAATTATTCTAAATGTTATAGCTAATTACCCTTGATAATGTCCTTTAGGTGATGATAAATTATAAAAAAGTTATGTGCTATTTGGCATGTGTCCCTCCCCCACAACTAAGCTGAACACTTCAGGTTCAAGTAGGTTTAGATGGAATTAAAATCAGAGTCCCAACGAGTGAGATATAGGTAGAAAAGCAAGGGTGTCACACTCGCAAGTCATAGAGAAAAAATCAAAAAAATTCCCCTGTGTGATTTGTGAAAAATGATGCTAAGTGTTGTGGGGGAGGTCATATATATAGTCGGGCGAGACGCAATATCGCGTACACAATATCGTGTCGATCATGATATCGTGACCTAACGATGTTTAAGTCGAAGGGAAAATACCAAATTTTTAGGGTTTTTTGAAAGTTAATAATGGGAATTAAGGACATGTGGTAGGTGTTTAAGGGTTCTAGGGTAATTTAACTTGTTTTAAAGGCACAAAGAATGATATGTGGGTGGTCTTGAGCAATAAGGCCTCGGGTGGTAAGTGAGAGAAAAAGGCCATGTAATGGTTACATAAGAACGTTGGAATTTGGAGGGATAGTAATAAGGAAAATAATGTTATGAAAAATAGGCTGAGGGTAAGAAATGGTATGTGTGAGCTATGTCATAAGCGAAAATAACAAAAGATTACACAAGTGGACCCTCACCAAAGTAGGTTCCAACCTATAATGCCCTTGTGTAACCACACTTAAAAGTGTTTGTGGGCACTCAAAGGGTGAAATGTAATCCACAATAGTTCCACAAAACACACACATGTAAATATCACCGGAATGAGGTAAGAATTCTATGTTACACATGACATAAGCTACAATTACATGAACAGTGAGATGAGATGAACTATAGAAGGGATTGTAGAGATTGGGACATGAGGTAACTGACCTAGGGCACAGTGAATCCTGCATGTAAAGCATGATTATGTGTCATTAACCCATCATTCCAGGATCAGGACCAAGTCCATTCCTCTAATCAGTGACATCACATTATTTCATCCCATGATGAGCAACTATGAGAGTACCATAACAACAAGGCATACGATCACTTGGTGTTTTATTCAAGGGAGGAGTGATTTTTGTTTTGTGGCACTTCCTTTGTTTTCTTTTATTTTTGTTTGTTTTTTTTCTTCTCTCTCTTTTTTTTTTTGAACACTAAATCCAAAGAAGCCTCCAACCTTTAGGCATGGGTGCCTGTTTTTCCAGTGGAATCCCCTAGAATAGCATTGGAATTTTGAGTGCGTTTTGATTACTCTTACTCTCATTTTTTGTTAGATCTGCAAGGATCTTAGTACAGCCACGTTGCATGATAACTCCCACAGATGTCACGAAAGAGAATCCTTAAGTCCCCTTGATGTCACACCCTAATCATTCCCTCTTGGTCCATCCTTCTTCATTCTAGGTACAATGAACAAGAAATTAATTTTAAGTTTCAAGAATGTCAAGAATATCACTGTACCTTCAAACAAAGCCTCTTATTTGTAGAATGGATGAGTGGGTGTAATGGACTCACTATCCAAATAATTGATCACTCAAGACTTGATAACATAGAACACACCTCAACCAATGATCCACATGAGTGTTTTATTCATAGATGAGATTACTTAAAAAAGCGTAAAAAGATAAAAAGACAAAATGATAAAACAAGAAATTGAAAAATGAAAAACTTGGAAAATAAAAAAGTTGTAAAATTGAAGAAAATAAAAAATAAAAAATAAAAAGTGGTTATTAATCCTTCTTGTTACTAGAATGGGGGATATCCCCCATAACTAAATGGTTGAGGATGGAAAGGATTAATAAAAGGAAGATGAGAATCCTTGCATGTTGGAAGTATTAAGACTTGGTCATACTTACCCCATTGGGGTTCACACACTTGATTGTAGTAAGCATAGTGGGGAAATTTGTAAGATGTGGTTCTTGGGTAAAGAGTTGACCCACTATAATGTTTGTGATCATAAGATGGTATGCAAGGATCAGGGTGTTGCCTTCCATGATTGTGTTCATTGGGCTATATGGTTGCTGGAGTGTTGATTGGTGGCCCTGATGAAGTAACATGAGGTGATGGGTTTGAAGGTAAGGGTGCATCACAATGTTGCACTTGTACTAAGTTGGAGGATGCAGTGGCCTTGGAATTGTGTTGTCCCTTCCTAGGGTCATTTCTAAAGAAGGGATGCCTTTGATGTTGCTAAGGTCTCTCACTACTGATGGAAATAGTAGCACAAGTAACGTTCAAGAGTTGTTGCGGTGGTGCAGACACCTTAGGAATAGTTGGTGGTGATGTAGAAGGAGGGAAAGGATGAGAATGTTGAAATTGAGGAGAAGTGTAAGGTACACAAGGTGGTGGTTGTGTTGAAAGCATGGGCTAATAGTATTAAGGATAATGATAATGTGGTGAGATAGAGTATGTTGGCCCAGTTGGAGAAATAGGGTATTGGACTAGATAAGAATTTGGATTGGGATGATATGAAGGGTGTCTCTAGTTTAGGGGTGGCTTCCCCCACAACTGGGATTGTTGCCACTATGATCGAACACAGTATCTTTGTATGAACTCAGGATGTAATGTGCTTCCCCAATGCTCATATAAATGTAACAAGATTAGGCATTTGCCCTTGGGGTGATCATATAGGCAAATGTTGCATTCATACGTGTGATTGGCAGTTGTGCTCTTATTTTCCTTATCCCTTCTTTCTGATTGTCTAATAATACTTTGTCCTGCTTCTCGAGCTGTCAAAACTCTATCTCCAATGATATCGATATATTCTCCACACTTTTTATGTGTCCATTCCAACATCTTATTAATCTTTTCCTCGACTTCCTCTAATGATTTTTGTAAGCTAGTTCTTCCACCTTGAGATTGGTTGACTTCTCCTTCTTGTGATTATGGACCTTTGTTAAATTGAGATTCTAGTCCCGTTGATGTTTTTCAACACTTTCCCATCTAACCATTTCTCCTTCTTCTTTTGCTACCCGCTTAATAAGCTCTTGGACTTGATGGGTTCATAGTTCATATAGTTGACCTTAGTCATACATCCCTAGGGTTTCTCTTCTTTCATCACAAAACCCATCAATGATATGGTACATTCACCTTTCTTCAGAGAACTCATGGCCTAGACAGTTATTTAACAGTGCATAATATCATTCTAAGGCCATGTCCAAGGGTTCATGTTATGCTTGTTTCCATTCTTGGATTTTTTTCCTCAAGTTTGAGACTCTTGTGTAGGTTTGATATCTTTCGTTAAAGAGTTCTACCATTGTTGGCCAATGTTGTATTGAATTTGGTTTTAACAATCTATACCATACTTTTTCTTGGCCAACGAGTGTCATAGGGAAGAGCTTGAGTTTTTTCCAACCATTATCAATGTTGTTCCATGTGCAGGCATCGTAGAAGGCTTGTAAATGTTGATGTGGATCTAAGTCATAGCCTCCTGAGAAATTAGGAAAGTTGTTTAAATCGAGCCTAGGTAAATGGCTCTCTTTACGATGTCTATGGAAGATTTGAATAGCCTCTTGTATTTGCGTTATGCTTGTAGTGGCCAGTGGGGGTCCATCATCATCAGGTAAGTTATGCTTTTGTGCGTTGGGATGATGTTTCCTTTGTTTATGTTTATAAGAAATTCCCACCTCGAGTTGCATACTCCAATCTTCATTGTCATATAGTTAGTTGGTTCTCCAATGAACTTCCTCACTAGTTGTGGCCTTATCGTAGTTTTGTAGGAGAGGCATGGTTGTGAAATTATGTGTGAATTTATATGTGACTTTTATAATTACTTCTTTCTGAAAGATATATCGTTAATTCCTTTACAATGACCTTGTAT
>MNCI01008784.1:206829-239796 GCA_015680685.1 Gnetum montanum
AGCTTAATTTTTCAATTGATTTTCTTTCCCTTATTACCATTACATAGCCTTTTTCTCTACCATCTAAGGTCCTTATTGATAAATTCCACACCATCATAATTTTCATGCCTTCAGAACTAGTTGAATTACCCTAGAACCCTTTAACAATCGTTCAGATGTCCTTAGTTTATATTGTTTAATTTCAAAGAAATATTAAAAATTTGGTACATTCTCTAAGTGCCCTAACTCAATAAAAATATATATACATGACCCCCCTGTGCTAATCAAGATTATTTGCAACTGTTCACGCAGGGGAAGTTTTTCAAATTTCTCTCTACGACTTGTGATTGCACATCCCTTGCTTCCATATCCATAACTCGCTCGCTGGTACTCCGATTTTCATTTCGTCTAAACCTACTTGACCCAGGAGTGTCAACTTAGTCGTGGGGGAGGGGGCACATGCCAAATAGTGCATAAATTTTTTGAAATTCATCATCACCCGAAGGACATCTTTAAGGGTAATTAGTTTAAAAATTAAGAATAGAATGTGTCAAAAACAATTTTATCCCCTTAGTTATACCAGAAAATTAAATTTGGAAACCACCTAAGCAAAAAGGACTCAACATTATAATATTTCAGGGACATGTTCTTCCAATAATTAACATCACACGGAAATAAAGTAAATCTATTAAGGCAAGAAGTAAGGTATAACCTAGCTTTGATAACAACCTTACTAACACTTGGTCCCGTGTGATTGCAGATGGCCCCGAAACATGGACAACGGGAAGGTCCTACTCAAGGTGCGATCAAATGATCTTGGAGAGGTGGAAGACATGATCCTACCAGACAACATGAAGAACAGGAGGAACAATCATTTAGTGTTCATCAAGAAGATCCTCCTACTGTACTGTCTAGGTAGGCAGAAGCAGGAGATACCCTCTCTGAAAGTGGTGCCTGGTACTTAAGGGAAATGTACCAATTTTGGCACAATAAAAAAGAAGGCACCATGGTTAACATTTGTGGTGTGACTATTGATTTCTCTGTTCAAGCCATTTCGGAAGTATTAAACCTTCCAAATACAGGGCCAAAGGTTGTTCAGAACCAAGCAACTTAATAAATTGTTGACAGAGAATAAAAGGGTGGCAAAAGAAAAAGAGAAGGCTAACTGGGCTGCCTCTATGGCACAAGCACAAACTTACATGCATGCCAAGGCACTCATGGCCTTACAAGAGGAGAAACTCTAGGCCATACTTTGACACCATCAAATTCAAAGCTTGGAGCATGTGACAAAGGGAAAGCACCCATGGAGGAGCCACCGCCACCAAGAACTACATGAGTTCCACATTTTTGTAGTTGTAGCATTTTTAATCTATGTTTTGTCTTCCCACACTGCAGCATTGTTTCATTTCTTTTCCTAGTTAATAATCCCATACCTATCCACTATGTAATCAATGGAACTTGTTCTCTTTTTAACTTGAGGATGAGTTTTTATTCAGTCGTGGGGGTATGATGAGACGCGTTGTGCATCGGCCGTGATATCGTGTCCGATGCGATATCGCATCCCTCGCAATATCGCGTCTTCCCCTGCGATATTGCATACGCAATATCGCAGTACACCGTCATATCTATAAATAAGAGGTAGCTCTCCCTCATTTGACATCCCAGTTAGAAGTAGCAAAGCTCTGGCAGTTTGATCCCTCCAGAGTTAGATTTTTTCTCGTGTCTACCTGTAGTGTGATGAATGTAATTGTACAGTCTTTATTCAAGTGTGCCGTACTTGGACACACACATGATTGGCAATAAAGATCGAGATTACTTCATCATTTCAGCATTCACTTTGTTATTTATTTAATGTCACTTACTATTTTCTCTCTCTCACCCTTAAACTCCTAGAAGCGGAACAAGTACGACTTGATTATGAGCATTTAAGTGTGATTACTTGGTAGCCCAGTGGTGTAGCTAGGATCTACGCTTGGTAACCCAGTGGTGTATTTGGGATCTGTGCTTGGTAATCCCAATGGCGTACCTAGGATCTATGCTTGGTAGTCCCAGTGGTAGTCATGCACGATGTCCAAGATGTGTATGGTTGATCAAGGAATCGGTTGCTCATCGCACTTAGGCTAGCTTAGATTTCCTTACCTTTTCCTCCTAGCTTAGTTCAGTTAATATTATTTTCCACTGCCTTCAGGAGTAGCATAGATTAGGAACACATCATACACCTCACTCTGGACTAAACCATATGTGACAAAGCTAACACTAGTCCAGGTGGGAAGACAGTGAACTGCGACCTAAGGATAACTATCTAGGTGCCATAACTAGTCCATCTACAGAGTTCGACCGGATCATGCATACACGCTCGTATTCGTATGGTTGAGTGTAGGGGTACCTCACCACTCATCATAAGGGAAGAACACAATCAATTTTTGGCTTCTTTTTAGCATTTAGAAGGTTGTTACTATCATCATTAAATAGATTATTTGCTAGCACCTATAGAATAATAAAAACTAATAAAAAACATGTAGGTTTTTTTAGTTCATTAATTTATGATTTTTATGGTCAAAATATATATGACAATATTGACATATGTTATTAATTGATGAAATCAATCAAAGGGTGATAATTTTGTATGGTTGTTGGGTGGTGATGGTAGAATGTGTTTTTATTAAATTTATAATTCTTGCATAATTGATTGTTGATGCACATGATGTTCATTTACACTGCTAATAGTTTTAAACAAGACATGTACCCCAGCTCAATTGCACATGTAGACAAATCATATAGAAAATGCTTGTAATATTAACTTTACTCAGTCATGTTCATACTAACTCTTATTTTGTAAGCAATGATGGAATTGGGGAACCTTGGGATTCTAACAAAGCATGGATAGGAATTAAATTCATGTAATTTGAAATTTTTATTAAAAAATGCTGAAAGCATGTGATGTTACAATGTTTTATTTAACCATGCAATTGGAACTGGGGAACCTTGGGATTCTAACAAAGCATGGATAGGAATTAACTTCATGTAATTTGAAGTTTTTATTAAAAAATGCTTAAAGCATGTGATGTTACAATGTTTTATTTAACCATGTAATTAGACCTAGATTGTGTTAATTATCATGTAACTCTGAATTTCTATGCATGTGATTATTCTTTAAGAGTGCCTCTAATAAATCTTTTTAAAGCTATAAACCTAAATATGCTTTTTTTTGTTAATTTTAAGATATTTTTTGTATTTTTCCTTTTATTAAAATATTGTAGTTTTTCAAGTTAACTAAGCTTGCTAAGTAAAAACATAGTTACAAGTAGGCACACTTTTGCACTCCATGAACTACTGTGAGTTATATGTTTTTCTTGCTCATTAAAGCCTCTTCAAACTTAAACTTAACTAAATTATTTCTAAAAAACCCTTAGGCATCATTGTAGCCCTTCTTCTTTCCTTCACATACTCTCATCCTTCACACTTCTATCCTAGTCTAGGTTAAGAGGTATGACAAAACTTAACAAATCAAAAGATTCAAAGCTCTATCTTTTTCTATTTGTTCTTATGTTGATTTGTATAAAACCTCAATATATTGTAGAATTACTTTAACTATTTCGTATCTAAGAGTCATACCCCATGTATTACAATCATATCCTATAGATATATTACAAATACTTGATACATATTTTAGATTTTTTAAAACATAACTTACAAAAAACATCCATTTGGCTTTTTCTATTGAGACTCTTCCATGGTAATTAGCCATGATTATGTTAGCCCCAATATCAGATATCCAATATCAAGGCTACAATATTGGATATGCGATATCGGGGTCCACGAAACGATGTCAGATATCCAATATCGTCTTCTCCATGCTAGCCTATAAATACAACACTTGGGTGCATGGTTGGGAGATAGTTTTAGTTTCAGATTTCAGTTAGCTTTTTCATAGATTATTGATTTCCAATTCTATTATTTCTAGTGCATGCTCATAGTGTGATGTTTGTAATCATACAGCATTCTTATTCGAGTGTGATGTACTTAGACACATTATATGACCAAAAATAAAGATCGAGATTACCCCCATCATTGTAGCATCCACTTAGATTTATTATTGATTTAATTGTTTAATTATTTACTATTTTCTTTAGATAATGTTTCCATTTATTACTATTTACTATTTTTGTCATTAAGTGGAATGAGTACAACTTAATCACAAGTGCTTAATTGTAATTACTTGGTAACCCAACAATGTATTGTTTAGCAATCCCAGTGATGTATGCTTGGCAATCCCAATGGTAGTTATATGAAGTCCAAGGCATGTACGAATCATTGGGGATGGATACTCATCGCACATACGCTAGTTTAGATCTTATCTTCCATTGTTCATTAGCTTAATTAATTAATCTCTTTATCATCATTAGGAGGAGCATAGGGTTAGACAACATCATCATATGACTCACTTTAGACTAAACCATACGTGACAAAGCTACCACTAGTCCAAGTGGGAAGACAATGAACTGCAATCAAAGCATAATGATTTAGATGCACAACTAGTCCCATCCATGGAATTCTACCAAATCATGTGTGAATGCTTGTGTTTCCTATGGTTGGACATAGGGGTACCTCGCCACTCATAATTGGCACTATTATAGAGGATGGTGCTAGTTATCTAGATTAGTTATATCATACACAATCATTGTAAACACCTTAATGATCTATCTCTCAGAAATATTAAATCACACACATAATTTACTAGAAACAATGTCTCTTTCACAAGGAAGTAGTAATGCATTATACAGTGAAAGCATTCATTGGAGAAATAACAAGATATATGATGAAGAAAATTGTAGTGATCAACCTCATGTAGGGGTTGCATATGTTCATGACCACCATGATGACACTCAAGAACTACATTCATCTAAGATAAACAATTCTAGAGGAGAGGAAGTAAGTCCTAGGCCAAGGGAGGCCTCAAGGCCTAGGACCTCCTCGAAATCTAGAAAGGATAAATCAAGGGACCCTGGTGAACACTATAGAAGCCATGGCAATCCTTCCAATTTCATGTCTTCCTCTTCCCCTTCAACGTCTAGTTTTGATGAAGATGAATGTAGGTATGTAGATAAAGCTCCACTGCAGGGTCGAGATAAAAATAAAAATTGAACCCGCAGGAACACTCATGGTCATCAACATGAACATAAGAAAAATCATCACAACTTGTTGAATGATGATGAACCCTTGTTGGCCATTAAAAGCCTAACGTAGATCACAAAGGTACTTAAGATATCTCGCAAGCATTGCAAAGAGAGTCGCCTACCCAAGCTTGACATGAATAATATTTCTAAATTTTCAAGAGGCTATTATTTGGATCCACAATATCATATACAAGCCTTCCATGATGCCTGTGTCTAGTACAACATTGAAAGTAAGTGGCAAAAGCTTAATTTCTTTCCTATGACATTGATTGATAAAGCTGAAGTGTGGTATAAATCGTTGAAATCAAATTCAATTTGATGATGGTCCACAATGTTGCAACTCTTCAATGAGAAATACTAGACCTATGCGAGGGTGTCCAACCTGAGGAGATAGATCCAAGGATGGAGACAATAACAACATGAACCCTTGGACATGGTCGTAGATAGATATTATTCTCTACTAAATAGATTCCTAGGCCATGGTTTCTCTAAGGAAAGGTAGCTTTTTCACATCATAGATGGGCCTTGTAATGAAACAAGAGAGACCCTTGGGATGTATGCCCTAGGTCAATTATATGAGTTATGAACCCATCAAATTTGAGAGCTAATCAAGCATGTGGCAAAAGAAGAAGGAGAGCTATGTAAATGGGAGAATGTTGAGAAAAATCACTAGGACCCAACTCTTCAAATGAAGGAGGTCCATATCTATGGTAAGAAGAAAGAGGTAGCTCTCGATAAGGTGATTCCACAACAAAATTTGCCAATGCAGAAGTCTATTGATGAACTTGAAGCAAAGTTTAATAGGATGTCAAATTGGATATATGAAAACATTATAACTCTTATTAATATGCTCGAGGAGAAGATCATGCAACAAAAACTAGGCAATCATAATAAACAAAGGATATAGAACCAAGAAATAGATAGGAACATTTCCTGGTAAACAAGAAAAATGGCTGAAGAAAGTGAGGCTATAAACTCAACCATAGATGAAGATAATGGATGTGCCATCTGCATATATGACCATATAAAGGGTCATTGCCCAATCTTGTTGCATCTACATGAGCATTGGGTAGGTGTCTTAAATCTAAAGTTTGTACAGAAGCACATGCCTAGAAGATTTCCTCTTCCATAGGGTAATTATAAATAGTTCCACAACCAATTGTACTATCCTAGAAGAACTTATTACCAACCTTAACACTATCAGCAACCACAATGGCAACAACCATAGTCATGGAGGAGGCCACCACCAAACTAGCCTTATCCTTTCTACTAATTAAAACTGCATGGATATTATGTTTAAAATCTTGTTTCTCCAACCAGTTCTACATCCTTTGCTTCAAATCACCACTATCACTCTCCTGAGTACCATCAACCCATAACATCTCCTGAAGGATCACCACCTCACACCTCTTACCATCCATCCTACCCTTAATATTCTCATATTCCACCTCATCACATGCCACCACCAACAACATAGTAAGATTTGACACCACACTATCAACAAATGAATGCCACTTGTGCTATGAATGTACATAAAAATGTTAATACTAGTAGGTTCCCACCACAAACTCGAAAATGTCCATTCTTTAGAAAAGGTCGTAGGTGGAAGCAAAGCATGCATGGACCTACTACATCATCTGAACTAGCACAAGGCCAATCTAGTGCAATGCCTTCCTTTGCACAACCAATGTCCTCTAATCCCACACAAGAGTCATCATCCATTGTTACTCCAATTTCAAACCCAAACAATGAATCTACAAGCGTGGGGAGACAAACAAATCCTTGCATACCATCTCATGATCAAGGGTACAATTGTGGGCTAGGCATCCACAACATTACCACACCTCATACCCTGACCCATCATACATTTAACAATCAAGTTTGTGACCAACGATTTGTCTACGTAGCCACTACAGCATCAAAAGACACCCAGTGGCTTGGGAATGAATGGTTACTAATGTTTTATACATGCATGGATCATATCTATCTGCATATTAATACTTTTCACAGTCAAATGTTTAATCATGGGAGACACCCCCCATTCTAATCTTCAGGATTCATAAGTATTTTTCATCTTTTTGTTTTACAATTTTTTATCAATCTCTTATTTCTTAATACAATTTTTCCTATTGCTTCCAACTTTTTCTATTTGTTGTTTTCATTTTCTTTGTTATGTAATCTCACTTGTGAATAAAATGATCATGTAGCCCATTGAGGTGAGGTTTTCTCTATGTTGTTAAGTCATAAGGGACTGATTATTCGAATAGTGAGATCATGTCATCCATCCACTCATTCCATTAATAAGAGGTTCTTGCTCTGGTCATAATGATATTCTTTTCCATCATCAAAACTAAACATAAATTCATAATCATTGTGTCAAGACAAAAGAGTGAACCAAGGGAGAATGTAAAGGGTGTGACATCAAAGGGGTTTGTGGATTCTCTTTGGCCACTTTTGTATATTCTATCATGTTGCTGAGGTTGTAATTATATCCTTGTAGATGTAATGAAAAATGGAAGTAAGAGTAACCTAATAAGGCATTGAATAAAATTTTGAGGGTCCCATTGGAAAGACATATACCCATGCTTGAAGGTTGGTGACTTCTTAGAATATCAAAAAAAAAAAAGGAGGTGCCATAAATAAACTTCTCCCTTGGACAAAATGCCAAGTGATGTTATTCCTTGCAACTATGATAGTCTTATAGTTATCAACCAAAGTGATGAAACGATGCAATGTCATTGAAATGTGGTTTGGACTTGGTTTGAATATTGGAAAGAAGGGCTCATGATTACTTAACCATTAATAACACATAAGAATTCATTATGCCTTGGGTAAGACAACTCATGTCCCAATTTTTGCAATCCTTTCTACAATCCATCTCATCTTACTATCCAAATGATTCTAACTTGTGGTTTTGTGTAGCATAGAGTTATTATCTCAAACTTGTGTTTTTCACATGTGTGTTTTGTTGCACAGGTAGGCATTGCATTCAACCCCTTAAGTGCCTATGGACATTTTTAGGTGTTGTTATACAAGGGCATCATCAACTAGAGCCTACTTTGGGGAGAACCCACTTGTGTAACTTTTATGACTTGTACTTGTTTGACACAACCACATCATTCTTCACCTTCCAAGCACTTAATTGTTAAATTTTGTCATTTTCCTTATCATGTAATAGATCTATTCCATAACATCGATTTCATGCCCTTTTTCTTATATCTTCCAAAGATTTAAATGCCAACGACTCCATCTTCTAACACTTCTAATGCCTAAAACGAATTTTCCACTTACCCCAGAACTATGAACGTAACCTCAAACCTTTCAACCAATCACAAATCTTCATTTCTCATGCTCCATACCCTCATTCAATGCACATTCATGGACCCTGATATTGACTACCCAATATTGGATCAACCTTGATGTCGGATACCCAATATCAAGTCTCATAAAACCTATATATATGATCTCCATGGTGCCCAAATTTCATTCTCATCATTTGTAACTAGGGGAGTTTTTTAAATTTTCTTTTGTGACTTAGAGATCTGTGCAACCACCTTCTACTTGCAATAATTGGCTCTTTACCACTCTGATTTCCGTGTCGTTAATTGTGGGGGGGGGTGCTTGCGTGGGAAACTTGTGCTAATTTTTAAAAATTTTCTATCACTCAAAAGATATTATAAGGGTAAGAGTGTTAAAAACCTTAAGTATTATAATGAACAATCAATTGCATTAATGTCAGAAACCTTAATTTCTCCACCCAAGAAATCATAACTATCATTATAAGACATACATAAGAAAAAAGGAACCAACTATGTAAGGTCATATGAGGAGATAGATACTTTTTGGGCATTTTTCTAAAAATTTTTCTAACTTTACAATCATATGAACTAAAGAACTTTATGAAACTAAGGCCATGACTAAGGTATACACCTATTAACGATACATAACAACACCTTAGTAACATCCGATCTTTGATTAATTGCAGATGGTCCCAAAAATAGAAGCTCAAGTAGGACCTTTGTAGGGAAAATCCAAATACCCAAGGGCTAGCAAGGGCCAACAAGGTGAGCATGCAAAGCATGAGGAACAAGAAGCCCAATCATTCAGCATTCATCAAGAGGCTCCTATCATTGGGCAATCAATCCAAGGAAAGGCTGCAGAACTACAAGCTCCTATGCAGGGACAACACCTCATGTTGTCCCTAGAATGCCTTAAGGCCATTTAAGAAAAATCCATGTTGACCATGGTCATCATGGAGATAAGCTTTGACTCATTTATGGATTTTTCTCCAGAGGTAGTTCAAACACAACTTTAGGCATCACCTTTGTGACCCATTCTTTTAGACAGTGGTGAGTGGTATCTTGGTGAAACATATTAATTCTAGCACAACAAAGATGAAGGCACCACTATCAACATCTACAAAGTCAACATTTCATTCTTTGTTAAAGCAATTGCTAAAGCTCTTAATCTTCGAAATGAGGGGGCTAAGTTAGCCCATCTATCCATAAGATCTGACCCCAACACTAGAAAGTTGTGGTTGAGGCAAGTGTATTGCAAGGATGACAAAGCATATCATGAATTGACTCTAGAGGAGAGGACCTATTTCAATATAGGAACATATCATCTCTTCCCCACAAAAGGGCTCAATAGGATCTCCACGTATGCAGCCAAGGGAAGTGTCATACTAATGGATAAATACATGGTCAACCTTCCCTAGTTATACTACATAGAAATTCAAAGGCAGTTTGAAGAAAAGAAGGCAGGGAAGCCAACACCCCCATTTCCTTGCCTCATTCAAAAGTTGTGTAAGCATGCTGAAATCCTAGAGTACACAAATGACATCCCCAGTAAGGCTTAGAATGCTTCCTTCACCAAATTACTTAAACTAGCAGCACCAAGGAAAGACCTTGGTGAAGAAGCAAAACCAAAGAAGGAAGTAGAACCTAATAAAGAAGCTAAACAAGAGCCTAAATAGTGTTGCAAGCCACAAGTTCCACCTCTGCCACCACAGGATTATAGGTCAATAATGAGCCATTTACAAAAAATTTCTAAAATGCTTAGCTGGGGGAGCATAGAGGAATCAAGCCTCTTCAAAGTCATTGATGACACCATGTAGTCCAATATTTCAACAGATCCAATAAGGGGACAAATCTCATTACAATCAGGAGGAGAATCCCAATGGTCACATCAAATCTTTAGTAACATCGCATCCTTCCATGTGATGCTTGAAATAGGTGAAGATGCCACAATAGTGGTCATGTAGCATCAAGATATGGCAAGTGTAGCAAAGATGATAATAGACCATATTAAAGAGTCTTTCAATGTGTTTGTTGTGCCTCTAGTTGAGTTGACAGGAACCAAAGATGCGTAGATGCTTGCTGGGACATGGATGACTCCTGCAGTAGATGCAAATGTGTTAGATTGACTACTACAAATAGGGCAAGTGATGACCACCTTGTTTGACATCCCTAGTGATGTCACTATAACAAAGTTAGATCTCATTGCCATAAAAGTGAAGTTGGTCATGGCTGAGGTCAGGGCAGAACAAGCAGAAGCAAAAGTGCAATGTTTGCAACAAGAGCTAGGTACCTTAAGAGCTAAAAGATGGGATCTTGCCTGATTTATTATGTCTAACTAGCTAGATTCATTCAGAACATAGTAGCTAAACAAGTTGAACAAGGAAAATAAAGCTACCAAGCAAGAAAAGGAGAAAGTAATTTGGAATGCCTCTGCTGCCAATGCAAAATCTTATACTCATAAAAAAGCACTGATCATCACTCAAGACGAAAATAAATAGCTCACTGTAGAGAACTCATGGTTGATCACCATTGAAAAACAAAAGAATGTTCTAGAAGAAAGTGTCCATTAGTTAAGAGAATAACTGATGAGGGTCAACTAGGATATCAACAAACTAGCTAGAGAAAACAAAACCCTCTCAATGGAGGAGGTCCATGCCATTCAACAAAAGTCCATAATTGAAATAAGCACGTAGCAAAATGAGGTCAAGAAACATAAAAAGCTAAAAGAACACTTCCAAGACCAGGTAGGCATGTACAAGCAAATAAAAAAAAAAGAAATCCAAATGTCCATGGCTCATATTAGATCTATGTTAGCACAAAATCCTAATTGGCAACCAATCTTAGATAGTTATGCACTAGTCCATCAAGTGGAAGTAAAGAATAAAGACCTACAAATCAAGGATTTGAAAGAATACATGGCATTAGCTAACCTCAGATATGTCAACCTTGACATGTTAACAACAGGTCAACCTTGAAGCAAGTTGGAGAAGTAGGTAGCAACCACTTATGCATTATATGAAAAAAAAGTTTGCAAATAGAAAAGTTGCTTTGTAGAAACTTCACGTTGCAAACTCAGAACTTGAGGTGGTTAAAGCTTGCTACCATGGATAGTAGGATGTTGCTTCAAACTTGGCCAGGAGACTCAGATTATCATGAGTTCAAAGAAAAGGCTAGGGCATTTGAAGAGCAGTTTGCGGCCTAGTACGTAAAGGCCAACAAAATGTTTCCACAGCTGCCATGCCCTTGGGACATATCGGCACCAACACACATCAGTTTAGCAATCTGGATGATACAGGATCCATGGAAGGAAGAAGAAAAGTTGCAGATGCTCCTCAACCATTGCAAATTTCAGAAGCTTGGCAACAAAGCGAAGTGATCAATGGAGGAGCCACCACCTCTATGAACTACATGAGCTACCCTAATTTTATGTCTTTAATATTGTGTCCAAATTTTTGTAAAACACCACTACGGCATGTAAGAGTGCATTTGTTTGTTTGTTTGTGTCAGTCAATAATTCCATGTCTTCCTAACATTCTGTAAAGAACTTGTTCCTCATTTTTTTTAACTCAAGGACGAGTTTTCATTTAGTTATGGGGGTATGATGAATCATGATTATGTTAGCCTTGATATCGGATATCTGATATCGAATACATGATATCAAGTCCCAAGAAATGATGTTGGATATTCGATATTGTTTCCTCCATGCTAGCCTATAAATACAACACTTGGGTGCGTGGTTGGGAGATAGTTTTAGTTTCAGATTTCAATTAGCTTTTTCATAGATTATTGATTTCTAGTTCTGTTATTCCCAATGCATGCCCACAATNACTAGAAATCAATAATCTATGAAAAAGCTAATTGAAATCTGAAACTAAAACTATCTCCCAACCATGCACCCAAGTGTTGTATTTATAGGCTAGCATGGAGGAAACAATATCGAATNCTTAGTAGAATGAGTACAACTTAATCATGAGCACTTAAGTGTAATTACTTGGTAACCCAACAGTGTATTATTTGGCAAGCCTAGTGATGTACGCTTGGCAATCCCAACAGTAGTTATACGAAGTCCAATGCATGTAGGCTAGTTTAGATCTTATTTTCCATTGTTCGTTAGCTTAATTAATTAATCCCTTTATTGTTATTAGGAGCAGCATAGGATTAGACATCATCATATGCCTCAGTTTGAACTAAACCATATGTGACAAAGCTACCACTAGTCCAAGTGGGAAGATAGCAAATTGCGATTAGAGCATAACGATTTACATGCACAACTAGTCACATCCATAAAATTTGACTGGATTGTGCATGAATGCTTATGATTTATATGGTTGGGCATAGGGCTATCTCGTTGCTCATCACATGGCTTACTATGCTCATGTAAGAGGTGCGCTAGGTCATACTTCTTAAAATATGTAGTTTTTAGTTTCAATTTTAAAATTTTAATTCTTTTCAGAATTTACTCATCAATAAGAAGATGTTGGCTTAGTAGTAAGAGCATTGGCATGGAAACCTTAGGCTATAGAAGTCATTTCAATGGACAACATTGAGTCTAAAAGAACCTCAATGGATGTAAGTAAAAATTCAATTTTAGTTTTAATGACTAGCATATACTTGGAAGTACAATTTCTACCACAAACCCCATAATTCTTCAACTCAATGCCCAAGGTTTATCATTGTATTTCTACTTTTGTTGTAATTCTTCCTAGAAGTCTAGTTTCTATCACAACCCCCAAAATTCTTAAACTTGATTTTCAAAGCTTACCAATGTATTGCTACTTTTGTTGTAATTCTCCCTACCTCAATTCTTCAACCTCAAGGTGAGTTTACATATTTAAGGTTCAAGTAACAGTACCTTGCATAGTAACAGGAATTAACTAAGTATATACTTGGGAGTCTAGTTTCTACCACAACCTCCTAAAATTCTTAAGCTTAATGTTTGAGGCTTACCATTGCATTGTTACTTTTGTTGTAATTCTTCCTACTCACTCCTATAGTCTCAACTTGAATACAATCTTAGATACTGTGGTATTTATTTTGTCTTTACTTTTAATAATATATAAACAAAACAAAAAAACATCAAACACCTAAAAAATATTGGATACTTGATTATAAATAAGTTAAATTACTTTTAAGTTAGCTCAGTTAGTTAGCTAATTCTCTAACCAGTATTATACAAGCAAGAGGTTACTAGTTCGAATCACACCTTAGGCACCTTTCAATTCTGCATAAGTTCCACCTAAGTGATGTGTTGTCTACACACCCTAAGATATATAGAATCAAAGAGTTTCTAAGAAAAAATTTCTACAAACTCCTATTTTCAAATTTGTTTCTAATTGCAAGGATATTTTAAAAAGTTACTAACCTTGTTGCTAGATAATGAAGTGACTAATAGTTCCTTTCACTGAACATCAAGCTTTTGTCTCATATGATTCCTTGTGGAGATTTCAAGGGTTCTTTTTGGTATACAAAGTATACATATCATTATCATCATCATCCTAACCTTGTCTGAACAAAATGGGGTCAATCACATAAATTTTTTTCACCATTTACCTCTAGGAAAAGCCAGATCTTTATGCATTTCTTTTTACGCATGTCAAAACCATCTAGGCTACTATTCCTATAACTTATCTAAAATACAAGTCACTCCAGTTCTTCCTATAACGTCTATATTATGCAATTTATCTCTTCTATTAATATTTAATATCCATGTAAGCATTCACATTTCTACCACACTAATTTGGTGTTCATGTCTCTTTTGTATTGTCCAATATTTAGCAGCATATAAAATAACAAATCTAATTATTGTTCTGTAAAACTTCCCTTTTAATTTTATTGGTATTTTTTAAAAAACATAGAACACCACTAGCTTGTCTTCATTTTTGACCATCCTACCTCAATTCTATTTCTTATATCTTTATCAATTTCATCATCTAATTAGAGAATTGATCCTAGGTAGTGGAACTGTTTTTATAGTAAGGGACTTTTTGGCCTTGAATTATCACTTCTATATCAATGTCATTTATGTTGTTATTAAAATTGCATTTTATATATTCTATCTTATGCTAATTTTTAAACATTTTGATTCTAGAACATCTCTCCCCATCTCCATTTTAAAAACAACATTGTCTTCAATAGTACCCACCAATACACTATCACCTACAAATAACATACACCAACCAATACACTATCACCTACAAATAACATACACCAAGGGATTTCATCTTGTATTTCCTTTGTCAATTCATCCATAATATCACCAAGTGTGTGTATAATAGCTTTCCAACCAAGGTTCTGTTTGATGTCCATAAAATATCAGAGACATATCACATTCAAGTTTTAACACACAAAATTACCAATTAACATAATAAAATTGGATTTAAATTGCAGTTTCAATTTTCATTTCAAAAATGTCTTGATACAGTCAACACATTGGCAGTTGATATTTATATATCTGCATTAAAAGTCCAGTTATCTTACATTTTTCAATCATGCTTCCAGGTGAAGCACTCCTGGTCTACATCCAAATCAACTGCTACAACTCCATTTTGACAGTGCATGATTCAGAAACTTCAGATTTTAGAATGCTTCCTTGATTAAAAGGAAATCTAGATAAGATGAGCCTTGCAACATTTTCAGCTGCCACTGCACTTGTCTCCATCGTACTGGCAGCATTTTCAAATGCATTTATATAATACAGATTATGACCGTCAAGCAAGAACGGTGCAAAATGCTCAGGTGCTTTATAATGAGGATATGCAGCCCAGTTAATTCGAATGATTTCTGTTTTGATTCTGTACATTTCACAGCTCACAAAACGGAGAACCATTAGAGTCAGAAACTAAATTTCTTGGCAGAAAATGGAAATTCAAATGCTATCAGTAAGAGAATAAACCTGAAAAGTTTGTCTAACAAATCATCTGTTAGTTCTTTCCGTGAAAATATCTTGTAGGCTTTGTCAACTTCACTGTATTCCTTCAGCACTGATATGGATGAAAATGGCAAAGATGGTTGCTCTAGGGTGCCAATGAGTTCAGGTAGACTGGAACTAGATTTCAACCCAAAGTATTCCTTCAACCAAAAGAATATTATCAGTGAAAAAAATGGGTAAAATGTTGACTGCAGTATCATGGATTTGGCATCTAGTACTAAACTTCAATTAGTTTCATGGAACAAACATTACCGGATTCAATAGGCCTCGAACAAATGTTGTATAGGTGTGCTGAAGATGACGCTCAGGAATTGAGACTGAAATTGGAGGTAGAAAACTAATGTTGACCTCATCTAAAGGTGTAGCAATAATCACTGCTTCACATTTATATGTTTGTCCCGTTGAGGTCTTTAGTTCATATTTTGTATCACTGGATGACACTGACATCACTGCTTCCTCAAGATGTAGAGAGACATTTGCATGTTTTATCAAGCCTGCAGCCATCTGCCAATTTCCTCCTTTAACTGCCCACAAGCCACCACCAGAGCCACATAGTGAAACTGTCCCAGCCAACCCACTTATACGCACATCTTGCCCATAATTAATCCTCGTAATGACCTGACATCCAACATTATGCCAAAAGACTTTAAAACTTGCACCAATTAAAAAAGAAAAAAGAACAAACCAAAAGCGATACCAGTCAAAACAGTCCATACATAAATGATAATCATTTAACTTCGTGGCAATGAAGATAGGATTGTCAAATAATAGCAATCAAAGCAACAATCTACAGTAATTGTAAACTGAATACAGAAAGATGATGTCATTTTTATTGTTTGATTAAATACCCTGAATCAAACATCTTAAGTTGCCTGTAAAATGAAAAGAATAGCAAAGAAAGTTCTTTCATAAGTTAACATAATTAAATAGAACTATTCCTAATCAAATTTGCCATCCTGGTACAAAATTGGAACAATCAAAAGTATAATTGATGGGATCTTTAAGTTCAGTTGACTAAATTCTTTAAAGGAAACTCTTGATAGATGAATGGCATGATAGATCAATTACAGAAATTAAAAACCGAAATGAATACCAGAAAAAAATGTGAAACATTAATTATATCAATACAAGCAAACAAGTGATTATTGAAATATCCTTGATTTGACTGCTATAAAACATGTTACACAATTACTTCTGAAGTGATATCATGATAAATGTAATTTAAACTGTGGAAGTTAACACTGATGCATTTTTATTGCTACCCAACATATTTCAAGGAACATGACAATTTATGTTTGAACTGAACTTTACATGTACCCTTATTTCAATCAATATCCATAAGTCTAAGATTAAATCTTTAGGGTTCGCTAGATTGTATACATGTCGTATATGAAATTTAAATTTATCCCTTTTACTAAAATGACATCCTCTTTAAAATATAAAATGCAATGCTCTATTCATCTATTCCATGAACAGAGACGGTTAAAGATGTTGGAATGGCAGCAGAATGATAATTAAAAAGTCAACACATGATGAGACGTCTTGGACACTCAAGACTTCTTGACAGAAGTTGTTCTTTGCAGAAAAGTGTCTTGATTGAAGACGTCTGGCATGTAACGCCTCACCAGAGTCCTGCTGAACAAAGTTAAGACATCTCGTAGAAGTGGTGACATCTTGGCAGCACAAGTTTTTACAGCTAAATTTCTAAGGTCATAACTTCGTTGTTACCTAGAATTATGGGCTGATCTTAGACTCATTGGAAAGCTCTCAGAAAGATTTACGTGCCTGTAAACTTCAAAGCAATTTGGACTTGATCTAATTGTTCAATTTACCTTTTAAAGTTTGGCCCCTAATGTCATTGTTCAGCTTTCAACGATGGTGAAGAAACATGATTGCCACTTGTTAGGTAATTTATTCTTAATCCAATTGATCTATGGTAGTATGAATTTGATTGAATTGGCGTATGTCAATTGAACTAATTCAAAATCGATGATAAATGAATGAAAGAATAGAATGGTACAATGATGAATGGACGATGGGCTGATGAATGCAAATGGGGTGAGAAAAATGATGAACTGATGAATAAGAGATACATAATTGGTGAATAACTGATGAATTTGATAAATATGGTGGATGAGTTGATGATGAATTATTGATAATGAATTGATGATAACATAATGATGAATGTTGATGAATGAAATGATGAATTGATAAAAAGGAAATTTGTAATCCAATCAATTTTCCTTCATGATAGTCACTTTTAAGTCATTTACACCATAATATGCCTAAGAATTTAAGTCATTTCATGGGGCCATGATAGCTATTTAAGGGATGAGTTTTTTCATGGAAATAGGGCTAAAATTGGAAGGGACATAAGAGATTGGGACTATTCTTCAATTACATCCACCCATCAATCTTTTAATAAAATGGCTTGTCAATTTGTCCTATGTGCAACAAATAAAATTACATGGTTTTTGTCCCTATGTTACATGAAATTCTAACTGTCTTTAAAAAAGATCTTTACCTTCGACTTTGTCTTAATGCTTTTACTTCAATTTGTTATTATTTCTTATGTATACATGGCTTTCAATTACAAAAATCTTTACCTTCGACTTTGTCTTAATGCTTTTACTTCAATTTGTTATTATTTCTTATGTATACATGGCTTTCAATTAACTTGAATTTTGGCTGATTGAATTCATTTCTTCTTCTTATTTGAAGTCTACAATATGTGCAAGAAATTTGAGAAAAGGACCATGAATCCTAGTGCATACTAGAACTAACAAAAGATATGTAGATAGATATAGGATGCAGAAATCTTCTCATGGCTTTTTGTTGACATATGGACTCCACTTATGGAATTATAAATGGCTGTAATTTTGTAGTCCAGTTCTGGTAAAAGAACAGTCATCTATCCACATGTGCACATGCTGTGAGCAAACAAGACGTACAATTGATGAAGACCTTTAGGATATAGACAAAATCTGGCAATTTATTAGCTAAATCTCAAGTCATGTAAATTTGAAGAACTGCAGCGATTTTTTTATATAATTAAATTCAAAAAAATGCAATGCATTAATTCATCTTGTGTGCTAAAACTTGATACAAATAGGGGTTTGCCAATAAAGTTCAGGGCAAGGAAGTGATCCACGTAAATTTTCTAGGTACTTTGTTGTGTAGACAGTACATCAATTGTCAATACAATTATCTCTTGTCCACTTTTCTACGATGTACCTAGGGATTTCTCATGATTTTGGATGAGCACATGTAGTTTTGAACAAAAATGGAGAAAGAGAACTTATAAAGCCAATTCAAGATAAGGATATCATCATGATGGTATATTTTCTAGGTTTACCAAGCAATAACATATTAAAGAAAACAAAACAACACAAATGAAATAAGATAAAAAGTACCATCATTCAAGAAAATTAGGAAATTTGGATAATGTTAATAATGTATTTGAAGAGAAATACATAAGCTGATGAGGACATTACCCTACTTTCTTCATGTAATTCTTATCCTCAATGTGTCCTAAGAGTCTTAGGAGTATGTGTGTTTTGAGACTGTTTTAAAGTTGTATCGATGTGTTTCTGTCTCTAGGCAGGCAACTGCGAGTTGCAATCAATTGCAATGTGAAGTTGCGGGCTATTATGAGTTGTAGTCTCTTGTAATTTGAAGAAAAGTGAAGAAATTTATGTTTCTTGTGTCAAGCAGTGAGTTGCAAGCCATTACGAGTCACAATGAGGTTACAATCTGAAGTTGTGGACCATAGTTTGTTACAATTAGTAAAGAAGCAAAAATATAAAATATAAAATTTTACCAATGCAAGCAAGTTGCAAGTCACAGCATGGCTGCTGTGAGGTACCTGTGAACCGCATGCACTTGCAGTCTACTCAAAAATAATTTTTCAAAAATGTTGTGATTTTTAAATGAAAGATGAGAGGAAGGCCAAGGATCACTCTAGTAGCTATAAAAAGATCTCAAAAGTCTAAAGTAAAGGCAAGAGACAGCCTGAGATAAGGTGAAAGACAAGAGTGAGAGCACTTGAGGGGGAAAGAGAGTAGCCAAAGAAAAGGTGAAGAGTCTCTTATGAGTATTGTCTTATCTTAGGCTTGTATGCTCCAAGTGTGAGAAAATTTGAGGGATTGAGAGGGGACATGTGTGGCCTCTAAGATCCTTAGGAGAGTTGAGTTGACCTTTGCTCCTCATTGTTGATGTATTTCCCTATTTGAGAATTAAGTAATAGAGGGAAAATTTCTCCATTACTTTGCATTCTGGTGTTCTAAGCTAAATTAGCTTAGAAATGTGGAAATGGGTCCTTTTAGGATTTGCTGAGGCAAATCCTTACAGGATTGGTATCAGAGCATTGTTTTGGAGGTATCCACACCTAGAGTTGTTGATCTTCATCAAAATTTGGAAGAATTTTGAAGAATCTGGTATGCTTTGTGCATAATTAGTGTTTGAATTACCAAAGATCAGTAAAAATTATTTTGATCTTTGTGAGATCAAGTTGCTTTTGTGATATTTAAACATCAAATTACTTGAAGGGCTAATATTTGAAGTGAATTGCTTTAACTTTGCACATTCATGTTAAAACATAATGTCTTTTACCTTGAGTTGGGGAATTATTACTTGTGGACATCATCTTTGTTGCTTTAAGACTTCACCTTTAAACTAATCAAGAGCTTAAACAAGAGTTTGAAGAGCTCAAGGACTCCATTAACGTTGTTGTGGCTAAAATGCAAGAAATCATTCGCAAGCTATTGGCTAGCAAACTAATGAGGACATGACCCAGCCAAATGTATCATTCCTCAAATGTTTATGTATCTTTCTATGAGTTTTGATATATTTTTTCATGAGTTTGGGGGTGTTTGGACATGCTTTGATGAGTTTAGGTTGTTCTAAGGTCAATGGGAGCTTGTTTGAAGGTGTTTTGATGTTCTAGGCTTCAATCTAGACATCTTCCAAGATGTCCCTAGCAATCAAGACATCTCCCAAGATGTCTCAGCGTATCCAAATGTCTCAGGGACTTGAGAGACATCTTACCTAAAACTCTCCAACATTCTAGAAAAACATCTTGGCTGAGAACAAAGATATTTCAATAGTGAATTCCAACCAACATATATCTGAATTTTAAACACCAAGGGAAGGTGGAAAGGTCACCAAAAAGTGGGATAAATTGGCATCAAGGGCCTAAGCTTGTGAAGAGAATTTTGGAGAGGAAGTTCTAGAGTCTCTAGCGAGAGGAGAGTTGAGCTCATCTTGAGCAATCTTGCTGTAAGCCATCGTTGGCCATTGTGGGCAGGAGTGAAAGAAAGTCATTCTTGTATGGCTTTGAGCCTTTTGTGAGAGGGATTGGTGTGAAGATCTTGGGTACTTGTCTATCCTTGGGACATTGCTTCCATTTACTTTTATATTTTATTTTATTTCTGCAAGAAAAAATAAAGACTTGTTTTCTTTTCTTGTTTTAACTAGGATTTCTTTCTTGAGGATTTGGACCTCAATTGAGGTTGATGAGGCCAGATTCTACACCACAAACACCAAGACTTCGACAAAACATTAAGACGAACTGAAAAGGAGATTGAAGAAGAAAATTCTTTTGCATCTATGCAAAGAGCAAAAAGGAGAAGAGTGAAGAATCTAGATCTCAAAGCTATGAACCAAGATTCCCATCCATTCATGCTAGTGAAGAGACTGATGATGAGAGCTTTGTAAAAATCTTGAGAAAAGTATTTTAAGAGTCCCCCATGTTGGCATCCCTATCTTCAAAGGTGTTGAGGATATAGATTGTTTACATTCATGGCTAAGAGTTATGAATAAATATTTTCTTGTTGAGCAAATTTATACGAGTCCATATTGAAAGTAAACTTGAGAGATTAGCAGCTAAATGATGGGACAAATAATGTATCAAATATCTTGAAAAGTATGGTAGACCTATTGAGAGGTGGCAACGTATGGAATTCATATTAAAAGAAAAATTTGAAAAGACTTCCTGCTACCATGAAGCCATCAAGAAGCTGAACTTTCTTAGACGAGGAGACAAAAAGAGGTAGAGGATTATTATGTTGAGTTTTGTAATAGTTTAAAGGCTAATGTCCACTGGTCTGAATATAAGCAAGCTTCTAATTTTATTAGTGGATTAAGTATGCAATATTAGCAAGAACTGACATTTTATGAACCCAATACTCTTGATGAAGTTTATGATCTTTCTCTTAAGGCTAAAATAAACATTATAGAGTTTGAACTGAAGAATAATAAAGATCACAAGAAGACAAATGAGAAAGATACATCTCAGAATTCAAAGAAGTCATCTAAGGAGAAAAGTGAAGATGAACAAAAGAAAGAAGGAGAGTCTACTTCACCAAAAAGAGAAATAAAGAGATAGATCTCCAAAAGGAAAAGATTAATATTATACTTGCAGTGAATATGGTCATAAACAATAAGAATGTACTAAGGCAAAGAAGAATGCATCTAAGGGCCAAAAAATCCAAACTATGCAAGAAGAAGATGTAACAAAAACTTCAAGAAAGATATGTGAGACTGAACCTTTGCAAATCATTGAGCAAAGTGAGTTATAGCTGTACTTTTGTTGGTAACGTGAGTTCCAATGAAGATGTTATGAGAAAGAGTTTGTTTAGAACATATGTAATGTTGATGGCTATTCTTTGAATGTGTTGATTGATGGTGGAGCACAAGAGAATGTCATCTCTGCAAAGGCTGTGAAATTACTGCACTTACATATTTTTCCTCACCCTGATCCATGCAAAGTGTATTGGATGCTGAAGAATCATTACAGGTAAGTTAAGGAGCAAGGTCTTGTGGAGTATTCCATTGGCCAATTTCAGGATAGAATTCTTTGTAATGTGTTACCTATTGATTATTCTAGGTAGGCCTTGGAATTATGACAATGAAGCTATTTTTAATGGTGAAAATAGTACACGGACAGTTATTAAAAATCAGCATAAGTTTAGATTGTTGTTGTCTACTATTGCTGAAGGTGATGCTTATACCTGAAACCCTTCATTGACGCTTCATAGTTTAAAGGAATTTATAAGAGTGAATGATATGGATGATACTTGTGATGAAATGGTTTATGATGCTAAAAGTGATGCATTTCAATTAGAAAATAATATTGATAGTGTTGAGTCCCATATACATGAGAAGAACAACGTTTGTAATGATGGACCATCATGGTTTTTGATGACGTTGTTATGCTTACTAATGCTTGTTAACATTTGTGTTAGTGTTGGGCTGAATTTTATGTCTCCATTGATGTTCAAGCATGGTTCCAAGGGTTTCAGAGCCAAAATGATGATGAGCTCCATTGGATTCCACAATCCAAGCTCACTTAGGTGCAAAGAACCAACACAATTTCTCAATTGAAGAAGAAAAGGAAAGAGAAATTTTTATTCTTGCTCAAAAGAAATGGATACAATGCAAAGTTGGAAGCAAACATACTCCCAAGAACACAAAAAAGAAAAACAATCAATCAAAATGTCACTTCCTCTAACAATACCAGTTGGATCATCAATGCATGATCACTCGCTCACAATGCTCAAGAAAATCTCTTTCTCTAGAGTAGTAGAATGACAATAGGTTGACATTAGCCACCTTCTCTTGAGTCACCCTAGCCTTTTTATACCTTTTTGAGTTGTCTCCTGATCTTCCCTAACCATTGGACTACCTCAAAAATTGCACCTTTTTTTTTTTTACAAAAAAATCAATTTAATTAGGACTGCAAGTGATTGTGGCTTGCACCTCCTTCGCAACAACTATCCTACAATCAGACTGTAACTTGCACCACATCACTGGTCAAATCACAATATTTTTTGCCACTATTTTTCTACCAACTACAACCTGCTACGACTAGCAATTTGGAAATTGTGGCTCATTGCAATTAGCAGTGACTCACAACTCATCATCCAACTCAAAGAATGTACAAAACAATTCAAACTCACTGTAACTAGCAATTTGGAGACTACGATTTACTACAACTCACAATAACTCACAACTCATCACCAAACTTGGAAAATGCACAAAACATACAATTTGGACTTATTGCAGAAAATTACAACTCATAGCTGCCTGTAGGACAAAACTATGGCTCATCGCCACTCACAATGGCCTCGCAGTTGCCCACCCTAGCTAGAGAAGCTATGCAAATGATTCCAAATAAACAACTAAACCCAAACATATGACCCCTACTAGTCCTAGGATACAATGAAGATGAGAATTACCTCCAAGAGTGGGCTGATGTCTTCATCACAAAAATGTTGTTGTGATTGTTGTTGGGCATAAGTTATGCTTAAAGAATGAAAGAATTCAATTGGTTGAAGGTAGAGAATTGCCATTGAAGATTGGCAAGGCTTCTTCATTGAAGGATACTAATGCATCTTTTCCCAGATTTTTGTGTAATCTTTGTGCAAGTTTGACTCATTGTGGGGATGCAATTGAGGCATTCCAAGAAGATGTTCAATTATTGGAAGTGAGGTCGGCATGAGGACAAGCCTCTAGGAGCAAGTGATGCTTACAACAAAAAACTCAAGTATTGTAATCAAGCATTATACTCATTCATGTAATGTTTTTGATGCATTGAGTCATGAGAATTGTGATGTTGAGTTCAATGGCCTTAGTCATGGGGGCATGATGCCTTCCAACTTGTGAGAGATCATTAAGAATGACATTTTTAGGGGAAGGGATGAGGACATCACCATGCATTCTTTATGTAATTCTTACCCTCAATGTGCCCTAATTCTTACCCTCAATGTGCCCTAAGAGTCTTATGAGCATATGTTTATGTTTTTGAGACTATTTTAGAGTTGTTTGGATGTGTTCTGGTCTCTGGACAAGTATTTGTGATGTGATTGCGAGTTGCAATCAATCATAGTGTGAAGTTGCAAGCTCGTACATCAGCTGCAATTTGAAGAAAAATGAAGAATTTCATGTTCTTATATCAAGCAATGAGTTATGGGCCACTATGAGTCGCAATTAGGTTGTAGTCTAAGGACCATAATTCGTCATAGTCAACAAAGAAGCAAAGATGAAAAATATGTAGTTTTACCAATGCAAGCAAGTTGCAAGTCACAATCTAGTCACAAAATGGCTACTACAAGGTAGTTGTGAGCCATAAGTACTTGCATTCTACTCAAAAATGATTTTTCAAAAACATTGTGACTTTTAAATTGAAAACCAATAGTTAGAGAAAGCTAAGGGCCACTCAGTAGCTATAATAGGCTATCAAAGGCCTGAAGTAAAGGCAATACTAAGAATAATAGAGGGAGAGCGAGAATACCTAAAGGGAAGGTGAAGGGTCTCTTATGCTCCAAGTGTGAGTAAATTTGAGGGATTGAGAGGGGACATGTGTGGCCTCTAAGATCCTTGGAAGAGTTAAGTTGAGCTCCTCTTTGTTAATGTATTTCTCTATTTGAAATTTGATTAATAATGGGTTGTGTTTTTATTTCCTAAGCTAAATTGGCTTAGAAAAGTGTACACGTGGGTCCGTTGAGGCAGATCGTTACCATAAGACTTTCCTACCAACACTAAGAAGAAATAAATGACATCCTAGCAAATGAACTATACTGTACTGAACCTCGATCTTGTGTAGAATGTTTAACACTAATTTTTTTTCCTAAGCATAGTAATTATAGAAAAAAATTCAAAGAAACTGAACTGGTTCAATAAATCCATAATGTTTACAACGTAATTAAAGTAGTTTCAATTTCTGTAATTATTCCTACCATTACAATAAAAAAACAGAACAAAATCTTTTAAGAAAAAAGGAAAATAAACCACCCCACCGTGATAAGTTCTGTGATCAGGCGAGAAGAAATCCCTTCAGTAACCAGCTGCTTCTCAAGTGTCTGTTGCGTATAGTCATACAACCCTGCCCATTTTAACATCTCATCTACGCTTTGAAACACAGGCCTTGTCTCCAGATTGTCATAGTAATGCAAAAACTTATTTAACAATTTCTGCACAGGGAAAATAACACCGAAATTGTTGAGCCATTAAATAGATCTAGCAAATTCGAGGTGAAAAAGGAAAACAAAAAAAATATATCACACTCACATCAACAACTCGCTGCATCTTGAATAGGTCAGTCCCATAGCGCAAGAAGATGAGAAGTTTATTCAGATAAGACTGGATGAGGTCTGGAAGAGGTAAATTCAATGTTTTGAATACAAATTTTTCACCATCCCAGATACCAAAGTCGTCGTCGTCGTCGTCGCCGCTTGTTTTCTGCTTGAGACCAAGAATCTGTGTATAGTGAAGGGCGTGAAGATTTTTGGGATGAATAATGGATGCACCTGCTTCAAACAAGTCCCCTGATAAATTAACCATGGCCATTCTTCCTCCCACAACTGGACGTTCGTCAAACATGATGATTTCAATCTCACAATCCGTGTTGCTGGCACAAGAGTACTTTCTAATGAAATGGGCAGCTGAGGAGCCCCCAATTCCGCTGCCCAGAATACAGATTGGATCATTTTTGCCATTTCCAGTACCACAAAACCCAATTAACAGTAATTTGAATAACAAGTAATGAATTCCCGATATAATTTTACTCATTTTGTTTTTCCTTCTAATCCAGACAGATCAAGACAAGAACAATGAATACGTCTGAATTCAGATTCGGGACTGGATGTGGGAATACATGGATTGTATGAGAGAAATAACAAGAAGGTGCAAGTTCAAGGTTACAGGAGAGAAGAGACGCCTGCTGACGCGTTTGGAACTGGGGATTTCAAGGTTACGCTGGAGAAGAGACGAGTGGCGCGTTTGGGACCAGGGGATGCTGTTCCTGTGCTGATTTCAAAATTCCAGGGAAGGGCTGCTGACGCTTTTGCATTCGAAGTTTGAAGCACTTATTTATCTATGTATGCATGTGCATGTCATCCGGTTGGAAGTTCAAAGTCTTAGGTGGCATCAGGATAACGTTTAAGGCTCTAGAAGGTCCTCAAAATATGTTTATGTATACGTAATATGTGTACTCGTGACCGTACAAATTGAAGACACGACATCTGCTGAATGAGCAATAGCGGTAACTGGTGGGTTGTGGGGCACGGCTAGTGTTCCGATCTTCTGCTGTTTGGTGCTGCTCCCGAGCCTTTGCTGTTTCACCCGGTCAGGGCTGAGGCTCGGAGTGCATGACCATTGTTGGTTTGGGATTGTGTGGTGGACGGTGGTTTGCTGGCTGTGATCGTTGAAGTCTCTGCTTTGGGATTATGCGTTTCGGAGGCAGCTTTCTCTTGGCACGACGCGGGTTCTTTCTCTTGGCACAACGTGAGGCTCTTGAGTGAGAAAAGTGTCCGTGGGCGGCTAAACTTGGCAGGGTGTTTCTGGTTGGTTGAGCGGTGCGGTTTTCAGCGTCTTTTTTCTGAGCCTGCAAACAGTTCTCCCAGCGAGTCAATTCCTGGTGTTTTGTTTTCGTTGCTTTGCTTGTGATTGCTTATTGTGTTTGGGTTGGGGCCCTTTGGATCTACATGACCCAAAAAAAATGCAAGATAATGGATTTCTCCAATAGCATCCCCAAACACAATGAAAATAATACTTATGGATTATGATGATAAATATCTTTTCTAGACAGTCCAAACATTATACGTGATTGGTTTTTATAGTGACAGGGTACTCTTGCCGCAGTTTTCTAGGATTGGGTTAAAAAGTTTTAAAAACTATGAAATATTAGATTAACCTTGGCTTCTAATTGTACAGGAGGGTTTTTTATTTTTGCTTTTAAAATCAAAGCTATGGCAAACTTTTTTAAACAATAGTCTATTTGGTATTTGGGATGTTTATGGATCATTTTTAGTGCTTCAACCCTAGAAAAAAGATTTTGAGCTAGAGAAAGAAAGTAAAAGTGTTTTTCCAGTTTAGATTAAAATTCTAGGACTTCCATCACATTTTTCTCCACATGTTGACTGCGCCGATTAGGGAGGTTATTGGTATGGAGTCCTTTTTAGGCTTCATCAACTTGGTGAGTTTGTGTCAAGCAAAAGCAATGACCAAACTTGTTTTAATGTTAAAAGAAAAACTCACTAGAGTTTAATGTTTAAAAAAAGACTTTCGTGCAAACCATCTAGAGAATAAATTTGAAGGACAGAGAGGTGGGTTAGATAACAATGAACTTTCCTTTTGGCTTCTGTTGAAAAGAAAATTGAATTTGTAGGAAGCTAATGAAAATTACCCCTCTTCTAGTACTTCTAATTAGTTTACTTGAAGCAATGCTAAACAAGGAGATTTCTACATTTATTCTAGGTTGGATCAAGTCTACATGTCTGTGAATGCTTCTATTCAATTTACTACCACCAACGGTGCTCTTATTTAGGTAGATTATATCCATGTTCTTGCATATCATTATTCTATTCATTGGTCTCTTTCCCTTTTTGGCTACTCTTGCTCTTCCAACAATCTTTATATTTTTAACACTACCTTTCTTCGTAGTAGCTCTATGTGCTCTTTATTGATGCAAATTTGAAATTTGCATCCTAAATCCACTAGTGATTATGGTTGGATTGATTGATGGACTAATGTTTGTACTTTTCTACAACGTTTTTCCAAAAATGCAAGTGATAAAGTCAAATTTTTTAAGAATGCAATATTGCAGCTACGATATCATAGCAACAACATCATAGATACAATTTCATGATCCAGGTTACGTCATCATTGATGCAATGTCTCAAGATATGTCTAGAATCTTTATTCAAGTAAATTGTAATTGGACATAGTTCATGAACAGTAATAAAGATTGAGATTGTTTTTCACCATTACAACATCCACGTAGTTTTCTATGTTTACTTAGAGTAAGTTTCTTAAATTTTTTTTTAGTTAATCATTTACATTTCAAGAACTTTATTTTACATGTTATTAGTATGCATTATGGATATGACTGGTTTCGAGTGCTAAGTGTAGTTTTCTGGTAACATAGTAGTGGTGTTGCTTGATTCGCTCAATAGTAATAACACTTGGTAAACCCAGTAATGACCACATGAGTCCAAGGCATGTATGGTAGACTAGGACTAGATATCCATTGCACTAGGCTAAGTTAGATTTATATTTTCCCAGTTAATTAAACTTAGAACTTTACATTTAATTATGTTTACCTTTAGGAGTACTAAGGACGTACAACATCAACCAACCATATGCCTTACTAAGAGTTAAACCATACACTCGAACTTCACTAACTAAAAGTGGAAAGACAATGATCTCAAACTTAGCATCAATTACTAGCATACTTACATTGTCCATCCATGGATTATGATTTGGTTGCATGTGAGCACTCATGACTTGTATGGTAGAGTGTTGGATGCTCCACAGCTTATCATTGGCACTGTTGCTAAGGCACTGTTGCTAAGGATGTGTTAATGTGTGTTAAGTAATTAATCTTACAAAGTTTTTTGTATCAAGAACCATAAAGTCAATCTTCATAATCCTTAAAATAATAACACACACACTTAACCAAGCATCACACATATAACATGGCTTCAACTAAGGAAAAACTATCACCTTCCAAAGAGTTACAAAGGAACAATAACAAAACAAAGGATGATGAAGACTAGAGTATGCCTATGTAAACAAGAATCTCATATGCTCACAATGATCCTTATTATTTTGATTTTACATTCATCTTTCACCAAGATGGGTAGTTAAGGTGGAGTGGCCTATAGAACAACATTGTTTTACCTCCATAGTGTTCAACCCCCACCATGCTTCAAATAGCTTTAAGGAGAATGAATCTAAGTCATGCACAAGAAGGGTACCATGTGACCAAACACATGATAAGACCCTATCAACCCATAAATGCACAGGTACGAAGAGACACTACTATGGAAACCAAACATGAACACAACAAGGAAAAGTAGGTTAACCCTCCTGTTGTCTTAGAAGAACTTGATGGCGATGCATTTGTAGCAAAGAAACTCCACCATGATCATGAAGCCCATTTCCAAATGCCTATTATTCATCTAAAAGAACCTATCAAGGTGCAACTACATTCAACCCTTGTAGAGACACCAAAAACAGAAGCAAAGGACTCTAAGTACAAGCAGGAGTCAAGGCCTAGAGCTTTTGCTAGATCACAAAGAGATGAACTCTAGAGTCATAGAAGGAGAACTAGCTAGCATTGTTCTCCAATTGCTTTGTCTTCCTTCTCACAATCATCGATGGACTCTAACAAAAGGGAATGAAGGTACAAATAGCATGACTAGAAGAGACATTAGGCTTATGATAGACATGAGTATCGACAAAGGCATCTTGATGAAGAAGATGATGAGCATGAATCATGAAGGAACAAAGATAGACGAGAAGAAAGAGCGAAATATGAGTATCAAAGGAGGCATCACTACAATCAAGCATACAAACCCTACAATCATGAAGAACCCCTATTGCCTACTCATAGCATGATCAACCTAATTAAATTAGTGTACATTCCAACCACGCATGTGAAAAATGGTCACATCAAGCAACTTGATATGAACAATATTCCTAAGTTTGAAGGTGGGTACAATGTAGATCCACAATATCACCTTTAAGCACTTCACGATGCTTGTGCCCTAAAAAATATCAAAAGTAACTGACAAAAACTTAAGTTGTTCCCTCGAAAATTCATCACCGAGGTAGAAAGCTGGTACAAATCATTAGAACTTGAATCAATTAGAAGGTGGAGTATCATGCTTGAACTCTTCAATGATAAATACCAAACCTATTCTTGGGTGTCCAACCTTAGAAAGTAGATCCAAGGCTAGAAGCAAGGGATCCACGAATTCCTTGATGTGGCGATGGATAGATACTATTCTCTTCTACATAGGTGCCTAGGCCATGGATTTTCCCAAAAGGAATAGCTTAGGCTTATTGTCAATGGGTTGAGGAATAAAATCAAAGAAATCCTTAGGATTGATGCCCAACGAAGACTATAAAAAATGACCATCCATGGAATTCAGAGGCTAATTGACCAAGAGACAAAGGAAGAAGGTTAGTTGAAAAAGATAGAATTAGCCAAGGAGTATAATTGAGATCCATCCATTAGGAAAAGAGATGTACAAATATGTGATAAGCAAGAGGAAGAAACATTGGAAGAGGTGATTCAAAAAAAGACTCTACCAATCCAAAAGTCTATCAATGACATAGCAACCAAGGTAGAAAATATGTGGGACTTGGTCAATGAAAAATTCATTACAACCTTAAAAATTGTAAAAGAGAGAATTGAACAAGCCTTCAGAAAGGACAAGAAGAAGAAAAAGAAAAGAGACTACAAGCAAAAAGGAAAATTTTCTTCAATGGAAATATGTTCTAACTCAAGCTCAAAGGATGAGGAAGGTTGTACAGTGTATTAGTACAAACATCCTAAGGGATAATATCCTATGATGGCACATTTGCAAGAATCGGGGACATATGGACTTAATCCAAGATTTATTAAAAAGCAAATGCCAAAATGGTTACCTTATCCTAAAGGGAACTACCGATAGACCTTCTAACCAACCTACTATCCAAGTGAAGCTTACCAATAGCCACAAGAGAAATATCAACAATAGTGGCAACAACCACAATTTTGGGCAATGCCACCACTAAGACAATAGTATCCACATCAGTAGTCAAATCCTTATGGATACTATGTGCAGTGTCTGATATCTCCAAGGAATGCAATAGTTTAAACTTCTCAATATTATCTATTGAAGTATTATAGACCTACACCTCCAAGGATGATTTTAATCCATACGTGCATCAACAAGTGGCCGGTTCATTAAGTTAACCTTCTATTCATTTGCACCTGTACCACCACCCGTAATGCAAGGAGAACTGTCATCACAACCCTAGCAAAAGAACATAACCAGGATGATCAATATGCAAGAGGAAGTAATCATGCATGAACCATAATCTAGGAAATGATTTTTCTTTTGAACGATCCTAAAAAAGGTTCAAAGGATGAGGAGCCCATCTACTTTCACTCCATCCACATACACTTCCCTAGGAAACACTAAGCTTCTATCATTGTCCAATACAAACTTAACAACTATCATGCTAACTTAAACTATCACTCATTAGATAAAGGCAAGAGCACTCCCTCAAAAACAAACAAACCTAGGAAGCCCCTTGTTGTACCTTTAAATAGCAAGTTATAAATCATGGCTTTACTTGATTTTGGATTCGGGGTAAACCTAATATCACAAGACCTATATAAGGCCTAGAATATTGCACCATTAAAGAAAAGTAACATCCAATTAGAGCTTGTAGACCATTTGATCACAATTCCACTAGGGCATGTAGATGACGTGATCACTACCATTAGTGGCTAGTCTTATCCTACTGATTTTCTAGTCATTCATGTAGGTAAAAACAAGGGAGGGTTTCCTATGATTATGGGAAGAGCTTGGATTAGCATAGTAGACACTAAGCTTGGTATCAAAACCTTGTCCTTGAAAATTTCCAAGGAAGATGAAGCCAAAATCATTCAAATACATAGAGTTCCATGTATCATATCCAGTGATAATGGGGGTAGTTATGTGCAAAAAAATATGGGCAATTAAATAAGAAAATAACATAGCATGCAAAAGATTTGTTGAAGAGATATGTGTGTAGAGAAGCTTGTATGTGGAAGCCACTAAATAAGAAAGCAACCAATGACTGATCATAGATGAAGAAATTGAATAAAAAATATACATAGAACCAACAACTTAGATTATAAGTGTCCACATGAAAGAAAATGATAAGTTAGAGCAATTAAGAAGAAGGCACTCCTATTTTCACTCATGTTAAGAAGAGGAGATTGAATGGGGACAACTTGAGATCCCAAATAAAGTTAAACTAGAACCATTAGAATTAAAGGCCCTACAGACAACACTAGAATATGCTTTCCTAAATAATAAGAAGCCAATCATCATTAACACCAATCTAGAAAAAGAACAGAAGAAGAAGTTATTAGAAGTGATCAATAAATGACCAACTATGTTTGCCTGGTCTTATGATGAAATAACTAGTATTGATCCTTGAATATGTCAACATTGGATATACATAGATCTAGCTATGAAACAATGATGCCAACTGCAGACAAGGTTGAATCCAAAGCTCAAGGAAGTAGTCAAGGAAGAGTTGGAAAAATTACTAAAGGCAAGATTCATTTATCCCATTGTAGATAGTAAATGGGTTAGTCCTCTAGTAATTGCTCCAAAGAAGGGGAGCAAATGAAAAATATATATTAACTTCTGATTATTGAATCATGCAACATTTAAGAATAATTTTTCTTTGTCATTTATTGACCAAGTTCTAAAGACTATCATAGGCCATTAGTACTATAGTTTTCTAGATGGGTATAGTGGATATAACTAAATTTGCATGGCACTTGAGGACCAAGAAATGATAACATTCACTAGTATGTGAGAAATTTTTGGTTATAAGAAAATGCCTTTTAGTCTTTGAAATGCACCCACTATCTTTTAGAGATTACTACTGATGAGTGGCGAGGTACCCCTACACTCAACCATACGAAACGAGCATAGCATGCACTATCCGGTCGAACTCCGCAGACTAAATGCCTACACGCCCCATGGAACNGTCGAACTCCGTAGACTAAATGCCTACACGCCCCATGGAA
>MNCI01008784.1:239937-264403 GCA_015680685.1 Gnetum montanum
GGATCACCACACGTAACGCACGTGCTCGAAGTGGTCATACTGAGGCACTTAACTAGCCTAAACGTGATGAGCAGCCGATTCCTTGACTAGCCGTACGCATCCGTAGATGCTCGTAATCAAGTCGTACTCATCCCACATTCTAGGAGTTGAGGGTGAGAGAGACTAATCGTGATGAGTAGCTGATTCCTTGATTAGCTATACACATTCGTCAATGCTTGTAATCAAGTTGTACTCATGTTGCGCTAATGTAGGTAATAAATAACATGTAAGAAATAACAAATAATAAATCCTATTCCATGCACTGCAAGGTTTATCCACAAAGCTCGTCTTTATTTCTGTACACAACTTGTGTTTAGGTACAAAGCTGCTTGAATAAAGATCCGTTCACTTGGGGACTCCTACTGCGGGCACATGGAAAATATTCTATCTCTGGAGTGATCAAATTGCCAGAGTTTTCCTACTTTAAGCGTAGGATGGAAAATAAGGGGAGTGCCACCTCTTATTTATAGATTTGGCAGTGGATCATGATATCGTGGACTGCGATATCGCAGGGGATGACGCGATATCGCATATGCGATATAGCATGGGATGCGATATTGTGACGGCCATGATATCGCTTGCATGCGATATCGCATCTCATCAACTACTTAGTATCATCTAGAAACAAATAGGCAATGGTGTTGAGGTATTTATGGATGATTTTTCAACCTATGAACTAGACTTCAAATAGGCATTGGACCATCTACAGCAAGTATTAAGAAGATGTGTAGAAATAAACCTAAAGCTCAATTGGTAGAAGAGCCATCTAATGGTCTATGATGGGATTGTGCTAGGATATAAAATTTTGCAAAAAGAAATAGAGGCAGATCCTAAGAAGATCAAAGTCATACAAAACATCACCCAAAGGTCACAAACTATCAATTTAATCATTTTTAGGCCACATGGGATATTACAGAAAATTTATAGAAATTTCTCAAAAATTGCAAAACTGTTGGTAGAGCTAACCAAGAAGGATGCACCATTTTAGTGAATAGAATCATGTGAAAGGAGACTTAAGACCTTAAAATAGAAGTTAATTGAGACACTAATCCTCTAAACTTTGAATTGGTTAAAGCCTTTTCATAGCATGATAGATGCTTCAAATTATGCATTAGGTATGGTACTAACGCAACTAGATGGCTAGAGAAGGCCATATTATATACATTGCGCTAGTAGAATCATCATCGGGACACAACTTAATTACACCATCACAAAAAAGGAGTGCACTAGAAAAAGTTAGACACTATGTGCTTAGGTACCTAATCTATTTTCATAACAATCATAGTACAATATGATTCTTATTGAATAACCATTCTACAAGAATTTAGCATAACCATGATTGATAAGAAGGGCACAGAGAATGTAGTAGTAGATTACTTGTCAAGGTTGAGATGGGAATCGCAAGACCAAGAAGAACCATTGTTAGATCAATTCCCTAATGAAAACTTGTTCACTAAGATAATCATGACTGTTGACTCAATAGAGAACTCATGGATCACTGATTACATGACTTATTTAACATGCAAGAGCTTCTTGTTGAGTGGTGTAAGAAACAAAAAGAACAGTTCCTTCATAAGGTTAAGAGATATATGGAGATAAATGGGAATATTTACAAGATTTGTGCCGATGGGCTAGTCTAATGGTGTGTACTAGAAAACAACCAATAGAGGATCCTACAAGATGAACATGAAGGCCCACATGGTGGTCATTATGCAAGATGTAGGATGTCCTTGAAGCTAATAATGATAGGCTACTTTTGGCCTACCTTGTTCTAGGATGCACATATCTTTACTTAATCTTGTGAAAGATGCCAATGAGATGGAGGAATAATAGCAAAAAATGAAGGGCCAAAATAATGGATACATCTATTAGAACCATTCGATATCTAGGGAGTGGAACCCATCATGCCAATGTCAAATGGGAAAGCTTACATAATAGTAACTATGGATTATTGCACAACGTGGGTAGAGGCAGTTGTAGTTAAAGATTGTACAACCAAAATAGCTGCCAAATTCTTCCAACAACATGTGGTGAATCTATTTGGAGTATCAAGGATTCTTATTTTAGATAATGGAACCCATTTTACCAATTCTACTTTTAAGAAGCTTATGTAGTAGCTTGGGGTGAACCATAAATTGATCACATCATATCATCCCCAAGTGAATGGTGAAGCCAAAGTGACTAACTGTGAAGTCACAAAAATATTAACTAAGATAGTTAGTAGATTTAGGAAGGATTGGAGCACTAAGTTGAATAATGATCTATGGACCTACAAAACTACGTGGAAACTACCCATTGGATACTTACCCTATGAGCTAGTTTATGAAAAATTACCTATGCTTCCAATCCATGCATAGCTTCAAACTCTAGCTACTACCAACAAACTAGACTTGAACTTAAGCTTAGACCAAAAGGAACAACTCATGAACCTTAATTTGTTATAAGAAAATAGTCTAGTAACGCTTATGAGTAATGAGATCCATAAGAAATACTCTAAGCATAGGCATGATGCACAAATATGACAATTGTTGATATAGCTAGGCAATAAGGTCCTATATTACAATCCCAATCATGTCCAATAAAAGGCTAAGTTTCAAATGCTTTGGATGGGGCCATACATTGTATGGGCAACTTATCCTCTAGTACCATGCATATTTACCATCCATTTAGCCCACAAAAATTTATCTTCGCAAATATCCAATAGATCAAACCCTACCATGAATATCCCAACTCCATTAAGGATTCTACCCAACCTGTCCAAATGTCCTTTACCTATTCAATTTTCTAACTAACTAGTCCTGATCATGGTTGTGGGGATGTCCATTGTGACACGTAGGTATATACTAAATTTTTCATTTTCTTATTACTTTTCATATTTTCGTAATACATTTTCTGATACTTTTATATTTCCTAATTTCTTAATAATTTTTCATTCTTTGATATTTTCCAATTCTTTACCAATTTTTTTCATTCTTACATCTTTTCAATTCTTGATATCCTTTATAGGTTTTCCACATTTTGCCATTACTTCACTCATACATATTTTTGTTCATTTTTCAATAAAACATAAGGAATAAAGTAGGATGTAGTCCCAATAAGGTGAATATTTTCCTATATTATTAGTCATAAGGGATTGATTACCTATATAGTGAGACCACAACATCCATCCACCCATTACAACAATAAAAGGTTCTTATCATGGCCATAATGATATTCTTCTCACAATAAAACTAAGAATAAACTTGTGATCATTATGGATAGACAAAATAGTCAATAAGCAAGTGGGAATGTAAAGGGTGTGACATCAAGGGGATTTGTGGATTCTCAAGGATTGCTGCTATAATTTCTATCCTGTTGTTAAGGATGTATTATTTCTTGAAGATCCAACAAAAAATGGGAGTAAGAGTACAATAAGTGCCACCTTACCATGTCACTAAAAACACATGTTACTTATGCCTAAAGGTAGTCCCCTAGTAAGGGAAACATATTCAAAAATAAAATCCATGCATAGGATAAATTTCTAGGGGTACCATTGGAAAGACATGTTAACCATGCCTAAAGGTAGGTAGCTTCTTAGGAATCTTAAAAATAAAAAGTGCTATGAAGAAACTCCTCTCTTGAACAACATGCCAAGTGGTAATACTCCTTGCAATAGTGGTAGTCTTATGGTTGTGACTCCTAGGGATGAAATAATGCAATGTCACTGGAAAGTGGTTTGGACTTGGTTTGAATCTTAGATAGAAAGATTAATGATTAATCTAACCAAAAATTACACACAAGAATTCATTATGCCTATGGTAAGATACTTCACATTCTAGGTTTAGCAATCCCTTCTATAGTCCATTTCAGTTCACTATATATTTAATCATAAATTTATGGTTTTGTATAATATAGTGCTATTTCCCCAATTTGATGATACTAACATGTGTGTTTTGCTAGATAGGTATGTTTTACATTCAACTTCTTGAGTGCCTATAGACACTTCTAGGCATGGTTATACAAGGGCACTAAGGGCTAGAGCCTACTTTGAGTAGGATACGCTTGTTTAACTATTGTATTTCATACTTGCAAAGCCATTCCACATCATCTTATGCCTTCTAGAACAATCAAGACTTAATAAACACTTCCCATATCATCTTCAAACCTGTCTATCAATTTTGAACCTTCAATTCATCTCAAATTATCTTAATAAACTTTAGTTGCCCAAGATTCCTTTCTTAGGAAATTTGAATGTTAAATTTTCAAAAAATAAGCATCATTAATGACCCAAGATCTTTTGGACAAGCTTCACATCTTTCAAACATCCCAATTGACTCATTTTTTCTTAGAAAATTCAATGAAAATTTGAAATTTTTTTACAATGACATTGTAGTTATAATATCATAGCCTCTACAATGTATCATCTATAATGTTGCACATATAAAAATAGTATATATACACATGGGAGTTAGTGAAGTTTTGTATTCCTTCATTTTCCAGCAAGAGAATGTTTTGCAGTTTTTTCTTTGAGCTCTTGCACACTAACTTCCCAAGGTTATAGCTTCTTTCCCATAGCTCTAATTTCTAAAATTCTTGAACCTTGTTAATCCCAAAGTGCTCAAATTAGTCATTGGGGGTGGGGGGGACGGGTTTGTGCAGGGGGTGGGTGATGTGGGGTTTGTTGTGCATTATGCGAGCATCTAAAAACTTGAGTCAAAATTTTTCTAACACCTCGAAGATACTATAAAGGGTAAGCATAAGAAAATAATAAGAACATTATCATTAATTAATCAAACTTGACCTAAATGGCTTAACTAATTCTCCTAACTAACCATACAAACTATTTCAAGGACAATTAACAAAGAAATGATAACTATGGAAGGTCATAATAATTAAGGATATAACACTTAAAGGGTTTCATTTTGAAAATTTTTCTAACTTTGCAATCATAATAAGATAAGAACTTAATCTAACCAAGACTATAAGAAGGATGAGAAACCATTAAGCATCAATTTAAACACTTTAATAATTTTAAACTCTTGTTGATTACAGATAGCTCCAAAGTGACCAAAAGCTAATGGACCTTCCCAAAATAGGAACACAAGACCAAGAGGCTATAGGAGAGGCCAAGTGGGAGAACAAACTCCCCAACTAGAACATGTAGCACAGGAGGCCCAATCATACAACATTCATCAACAAACTCCTACCATCAAGCACTCAACCCAAGGAGAGTAAAAGTCCCACCAGCACTTGAAGAAGGGTAACTCCTCACGCTATCTCCAGAATGCCTTTAGGCCATATAGGAAAAATTCATCATGTCCATGGTCATTGTTGAATGGAAATTTGATCCTTTTAAGAAGCTTGCTTTAGAAGCAATGAAGATGTAACTCCAAGCATCTCCCCTCTAGCCTACCTTAAACAATAGTGGTAAATGGTATATGGGAGAAACATACTAATTTTGGAAAAACAAACAATCTGATGCTACAAAAAAAATTGAAGGAGTCTCTGTGTCATGTTTAGTAGAAGCAATCATAAAAGTCCTCAACATCCCAAATGAAAGAGCCAATGTGACATAAATCTCAACAAGATCAAACACCAATGCCAAAAATCTATGGTTACAAAGGACATAAAAGTGGACAATGATTACATTGAACTCGTAGCTGAAGAGAAGATATATTTTAATATTTGGACCTATCATTTATTTCTAACCAAAATGATCAATAGAATATCCACATATGTAGCTAGAGAAAGTGCCATTCTGATGGGAAGATTCAATACCAACATCATCCATTTATTCTTCCTCGAAATCCAAAGGTGGTTTGAAGAAAAGAAGGTAGAAAAACTAATACTTCCATTTCCTTGCCTCATCAAGAAGCTATGTCGACAAGCCAAAATCTTAGGATATACCAATGATGTCTCAAGGAAGGATCAAAATGCTTCCTATGCATAGATGTTCAAGCTGGTCCCACCAAAGAAAGACCAAGTGGAGAAACTAGCAGGCATCGAGGAAGCCATAAGTTTCACCCTTGCTAGTAACATTCTAGCTACTAGTTAGCAATAACAAGAAAGACCTAGTAACCAACCACAAGCTAAATAGTAACAAATACAAAAAGCTCCATCATCACTGCAACAAGATTACAAATAATCAGTGCTATCTACAACAAATTGTAGATACACTAAGATGGTGAACAAGGAAGGGATCTAATCTGTACAAAGTAAAAGAAAGCTTTGTTAGGCCTACTATTTCCATAGATCTAGCGAGTGGATAGGTATCACTATAAATAGGAGGAGAGGATAACTTGACATAAAAAATTTCTAGAAATGCTACATCATTCCAAGTCATGCGCAAAACTAGTGAAGGTGTCACAGTTATGATCATGCAACATCAAGATGTAGTAGTAGCCACAAAGGTCATCACTGACCATATTTTTGAATCATTCAATGTACCTATTATGCCACTGGACAATATCTTTGGAGCAAGGGATGCTCAAATGTTAACTAGTATGATGAACCACGATATTGGGGTTGTGATATCACATCTGCGATATTGGGTCCATGATATCAGAGCCTGCCATGCAATGTCAAATACCTAATATTGAGACCTGCCTTCTTGCCTATACATAAGAGGTAGGTACCCTTGGTTTTGCATTAGATAGTTAGTCCCTTACCCAAACTCTTGCCTTTTCTCCCTCCCAGAGTTGGAATTATTTCTGCATGCTCGCAGTAGGAGTCATAGAGTGAACGGATCTTTATTCGAGCATTGTGTACTTAAGCACACCTTGTGTACGGCAATAAAGATGAACTTTATGATAAACCTTACAGCATCCAGAATAAATTAATTAGTTTTAATTAATGTTATTAAATTATTTCCTAGTTAATTAATTTTCTCTCTCACCCTACAACTCTCCTAAGTAAATACACTCGGTACGACCACTTCGAGCATGTGTGTAACACTAACAGTTAGCGTTTGGTAATCCCAACAATGTTGCACTCGTTTAGGATGTGTATGGCAAGTGGGAATGGATACCACTATTAGGATTAATTAAAGCCTAGTTAATGAGTAGTTAAATTTATCACTTAGTTCTCTCTCTCCTTCCCTATTAGTGTAGGACATAAAAACATAAAAGATATAAAAATCATGTGCCTCAAGCTTACTTAACCATACAATCGGGACATACAAGTAAGTTTGGGAAGATAATGATTAACCAACCCATTTTTGTTCCACAGAGGTGTATAAGCACTTAGTCCTTGGAATTTTACTGGATCATGTGTGAAATGCTTGTATTCGTATGGTTGAACATAGGGGTACCTTGCCACTCATCATTGGCACCGTTGTCGGGGACTTAGTTTTTTGTGCACTAATTAGAACTTAGGAAATCATTCACATCATTGGAATGAACCCTTAGGATTGGTTGAGAAAATAATAAACAAGAATACATTACACACTGAATAGACAAGTATGTCTCCTTCTTCATATGAAAGTGCCTCACTGCCTAGGTCTGAAACATGAAGTAATCGACAGCTTAATACACATGATGTTGATCCACCAGTCCCTCAACAAGTTAAAGTGGTATATATTCATCCTAATGAGTATATACTAGACTTCACCTTTATCCCTCATAAATATGAACAACTACGTTGACAAGAATTAGAAGGTAACATAGAGTTACCTCTCGATCATTCAGTCCCAAGCATACTTCTTTGTTCTCTCACATGAATTGGCATGCCACACTTACACGCAGAATACATTGTGCAAGATCATGACTCCAGAGAATACCATCCTATAGAGGCACAATGTCAAAGGGACTTGTAATAAGAGAGACATCATAAGTCTTTGAAGGGTAAGTGGTCCTAGGATGTTCCACATGTCTTAAGCGAAAATGAGGGTGATGAACCTGCCTTAGGTAGTTGCCCACACAACAATGTTCCTTCCCTTGACTTTGGCCAAGGGGAAGTGTATCAAAACCTTCATTCCACTATTCATAACCTAGGTTTTGATACCCATGGGCACAAAGGATCTGAAAAAGGAACACGGACACATGATAAAGATGGACATTCTAATCGCAATCGCGATTGAGGCCGAGATCGTCAAAGAGAAGGTAGTAGACACTATCATGGTGATGGTTCTTCTTCTTTTTCACCTTCATCATCTCCTTCATGCTCTCCATCAGTATCTAGATGCAATCATAAAGAAAAAGACCATGGGGATAAAGGTAGGCAAAGTGGAAGTCATAAGCAAAATAGCCAAGAAATGGGACGAGGACACTCTAGAGAATCACAACATAGAAGAAGGAAGAGTAGGGAACAACATAGGAATCATAGATGCCATGGATGAGACAATCATGATGAACCCCTACTTACTACTTGAAGTATGTTAAACATAAATGAGGTTGTTAGAATTTCAACAAGGCACCAGAAAGATAGTAGGATTAAGAGGTTAGATATGAACAACATGCCACGATTTGAAGGGGGATACAATGCTGATCCTCAGAATCACTTACAAGCATTCCATGATATGTGTGCCTTACAAAACATAGAGAATGAATGAAAAAAACTTAAGTTGTTCCCATGGACACTAGTTAAAGAAGCAGAAAGCTAGTACCAGTCCTTAGAACTGGAATCCATTCGTAGGTGGAGTACTATGTTAGAACTATTCAACGACAAGTACCAAACGTACTCTCGAGTGTCCAACCTGTGAAAGCAAATTCAAGGCTAGAAACAAGGAAGACATGAACCCTTGGATGCTGCCATGGGCCAATACTATGCATTGTTACATTATTGTCTTGGCCATGATTATTCACAAAGGGATCAACTGCACCATCTCGTAGATGGGCTTAGGCATGAAACGAGAAGAACCCTTGGAACTTATGACCAAGGAAGATTATCTGAGCTTATGTCCCATCAAATCCAAAGACTATTAGAGCAAGTTGCTAAGGAAGAATATGAGCTATGGAAGAGAGAAATTATGGAAGAGTATAGCCAAGATCCTTCCCTCTGGAAGAGGGGAGTAAGATTTTGTAAGGATGAAGAAGTGTCACCACTTGAAGATATGGTGAATAGGAAAACTTTGCCTATCCAAAAGTTGATATTAGAAGTATTGGAAAAGGTAGAACAAATGTGGGATTCCCTAGACAATAGATTTCAAATTGTTCTTAAAATAGTAGGAGTCTAGAGAGCAAGGTAGTGAGAAAAGAAAAAAGAAAGAAGCTAAACATGCACGTAGCAAGGGTAAGGGCAAAGTTTCCATCGTTGAAGAGGTTGTGGATTCAGAAATAGATAATGATAGTGGATACAAGATATGTCAATATGACCATCCTAAGGGATGTTGCCTTGTAATCTCACATCTGCAGGAGTCTAGGATGTACGCACTCAACCCACGATTGAACAAATGACAAAGACCCTGAAGGTAACCCAAGATAGTTCCAACAACCCTTAACATATTATCCAAGTGGAACTCCATCACAACCAATTGAGAAATATTAATAGTGGAAATACCCACAATCATGGGGAATGCCACCACCAAGGCAATAGTATCCTTACTAGCAACCAGACCTATATGGATATTATGTGCAGTAGCCAGTCTCTCCACATGACTCTATTGGTCAACATTACCTCTCAACCTTACTACCAACCTCATAAGTATTATAGGACTCCTTCGCCTAGGGGAAATGTTCCACAAACATACCATCCTTCTCATTTGGACACATCTCTTTCACCAATAGCTCCACTACCATTTACTCCAGCTATGTAGGGTGAAATCCCTACCTAGCCGTAGCAACATAATGCCACAAGGGCTATTAACTCTCAACCTACTATTGGTTCCAACAATTACATGAAGAAAAGATCTTTTTTTAGAACCAACAGTCCAACCAAGTCCTTGCAATCACAAGCAGCTAATTCCTTAGACACCTTAATATCAATCAAAACTTTGGAGCCTTCTTCAACCCAACCACCACACTTAACACATACAGTCATGTTAACACATGCCATCACCAATTGGATCAAAGTTGGCCATCTTCCTAGGAAATTATTTGATCATAGGAGTCCTCTGATATACTTACAAATCACTGGAAATGAACCATGCAAGGCTATTTTGGATTTAGGTTCTGGTGTCAACTTGATTTCTCAAGAAATGTATAAGGCTTGGAACCTACCTCGATTAAAAAAGAGCAACATTTGTTAAGAGTTGGCTGACTAGTCCATCACTATCCATTGGGACTAGTGGAGGACATTGTTACCACTATTTGTGGGTGGTTGTACCTAGCTATCTTCCTAGTAATTCAAGTGAACAAAAATAAGGGGGACTTCCCAATCATAATGGGAAGAGCATNTCTTCCTAGTAATTCAAGTGAACAACAATAAGGGGGACTTCCCAATCATAATGGGAAGAGCATGGCTAAGCACCATCGATGGACACCTAGGAATCTAGGATTTTTCCCTAGAAATATGAAAGGAAAATATATTTGTAAAGATCAAGAAGAAGAAAGTTCCATGCGTCATATACATTGACATAGGGTGTAATTGCATGTAGAGGTCATAGGTTATGCAAAGTTTTCCATTGCCTGCATGCAATCAATGTGCACAAGTGATCAACATACAAAGATGTCTATATGTAATAGCCACATGATAGGAAGGAACCCAGTGGCTGACAGCTGATCAAGAAAGTAGTTCACTCATATGCATGGAACCAACTGAGAATTTGACTTGTGCCTACATTGATAGCATAGATTCATGAGAGCAAGTCCACCATCAACTTCCAAACCTTAACCTGAAGAATATCAACTGGGAGAAGTTGGAAATCCTTGAGAAATTTAAGCAAGAGCCCTAGAAGACCAAGCCAAGAGTACATTCACTAGTCTCTAGGGAATATTTACATACAAATAGATACCATTTGGCTTGTGCAATGCCACTGCAACGTTTCAATGATTAGTTCTAAGTATATTCCAATAGCAGATAGGGAATGGCATGGAGGTAATTATGGATGACTTCTCCACTTATGGAGCAAACTTTGATCAAGCCTTGGACTGGTTAGAGAAAGTGTTAAAAAGATATGTAGAAACTAATTTGAGGCTCAACTGGCAGAAAAGCCATTTGATGGTCCAAGAAGGCATAGTACTAGGGCACAAAATATGACACACAGGGATAGAGGTAGACCTCAAAAAAATCAACGTTATCCAAGGAATTACCCATTAATCGGAAACTATCAAAGATATTCGATCATTCCTTGGACATACTAGCTACTATAAGAGATTTATTGAGAACTTTATTGGTGGAATTAACAAAAAAGGACATACCTTTTGAGTGGACCAGGGAATCCTAATTAGCTTTCGAAACTTTAAAATAGAAGCTAGTAGAAACACCCATTCTACAAGCTCCTGACTAGTCCAAATCATTCCATATCATGACTGACATGTCCAACTATGCCTTAGAAGCTGTACTTACATAGTTAGATGACCAAAAGTATCTTTATTACATCCATTATGCAAGTAGAAGTATCTTTGGTGTACAACTTAACTACACTACCACAGAGAAAGAATTAATGGTTGTAGTGTTTGCACTAGAAATGTTTAGGCACTATGTATTAGGTTACAAAGTATATATACATATAGTTCATAGTGCAATAAGGTTCCTAATGAATAAGCCAATGGTAAGCCCTCATATCATACGATGGCTTATAATCTTACAAGAGTTCGATCTTACGATGATCAATTGTAAAGGCACCGAGAATGCAGTTGCTGATGATTTATCTTGGTTGTGATGGGACAACAAAAAGGATGAGTATCCAATTTTTGATTATTTCCTAGATGAATTCCTCTTTGCTGGTGTAGTAAATAATCAATCACCCACATAGACAAACTTGTACAATAGCATTCTCACCTATCTCCTCACCTAACAAACACCACAAGAATTAAACCTTAAGAAGAAACAATAGTTTCTTCACCGAGCTAAGTACTTTATGGAGATCAATGGAAAAATTTACAAAGTGTGTCCTAATGACTTGGTTCGATGGTGTGTTCTTGATATAGATCAATTGTGAGTTCTCTAAGATGCTCATGAGGGTCATTGTGGGGGTCATTATGCTAGGAGATGAATGACCATCAAGATCTTTCTTATAGGATATTATTGGCCTACCTTGTTTCGGGATGCCCATCAATTCATCCAATCTTGTGAGTGCTGTCATTGTGATGGGAGAATGACTACTAGAATGGAGGGTCCACAACAATGAATCCAACCATTAGAACCCTTCAAAATTTGGGGAATTGATTTTATGGGGCCATTTACACGAATGTCCAATGGAAAAGCTTATATTATTATCGTTGTTGTTTACCTAACAAAATGGGCTAAAGTAGCTATTCTTAAGGATTGTACATCATCTATAGCTGCATGATTTATTCAAAAAAAAATCATAAATAGGTTTGGTGTGCCTCGTGCACTTATTTCGGAAAATGGTACATACTTCATAGGTGTAACTTTTCAGAAATTAATTGAACACTTAGGGCTTGAACACAAACTGAAAACACCATACCACCCCTAAGTGAATGATCAAGCCGAAGTCACCAACAAGGAGATTACGAAAATATTTACAAGAACTATTAGCAAGTTTAGGTGAGACTGGAGCACTAAATTGAATGATGCTCTTTGGGCATACCACTCCACATGGAAACTCCCTACAGGCTACTCTCCCTATGAGTTAGTATATAGTAAATTACCAATGCTTTCCATTCAAATTGAGCTCCGTATACTATCCATGGCATGTGACCTGAACCTTGACCTTGACCTATCACAAAAACAATGGTTGGTAACCTTAACTTACTAGATGAAAACTGGCTAGCTACCTTGTCATCTAACAAATTACATAAGGCATTCAATAAACACCATCATGACCTAAGAATTAGGAAAGTTAAATATCAACCTTGAGATAAGGTTCTCTATTGGAATCCCGCACATGTGCCACAACGTACTAAATTTCAAACATTGTGAAAAGGACCTTATATTATTTATGCAGCTTTTCCTTCAGGGGCCATGACAATATACAAAACTGAGAGCCTAGACAAGAAGCTATTGGTCAATGTGCAACAAACCAAACCTTTCCATGAGCTTAGGATAGCTAGTTCACATGCTACCTCTATTAGTGGACAACCATGCTTACTATTTCAGATCTCCTCCTTCCAACTCAGTCATGGGGGAGGTGGCCACCTATGCTAATTCTTCTAGACCCTCAGTTCTTTTTGAATTTTTATTTTACATATTTTTGTTTTATGTATTTTTCCAACTTTTCTTATTTTTGTTTTATACCATAATTTACATTTTTTCTATTTCTTTGTTTGTTTGATTTACCTTTATTCATCATCTAATAAGTGCTCATGATGGTGGATTGAATTATATCATATTGATTGCCAATGTTTGGTTTTTACCTTTGAATTATGATGATGATATTAAGGTATGGTTCTTTTGGTAAAACAGACAATAAGTCCATGTCGTCTACTCATCCATACAACTCTATGGTCTCCTTTGGCTCTGAACTATATTGTAACATTGTTACCTCGACGTTGCCTGACATCCCAAGGAATTCACGAAGATCCAATGGATCTGGGGTAGAAGACCTGAGGAATACGCCTCAAGCAAGCAGGCATCTCATGGGTGAGTGCAAGCAGAAGCACAACTTCTTAATGTACATGACCACACACCTCATTGAGGGTAACCAAACTCCAAAATGAGGACCAAGCAAACAAGCACACACACAACCTTGTAGACCACATCGGTGGGAGGGGAGACGATGCACCTACAAAGAAAGGTGCCTCACCCCCAGATCCCTCATGATCTGGTACAAGGTGTGGCCTGGCACCACACCAAAACTATCCAGTCTTGGCTGCCTACAAATCTACGACCATCGTAGAATTAGGGCCATGGAGTTCTCCATGGAGAAGAAGGGGAATGAAGAGGACTTAGAAGAGAGTTTCAACAAGAGGATGTCCTATTGCTAGCTTGGTACCACCAAGTCGAGGTGGGTTTTGTAACACTTGAGAGCCACCCAAGGGCATCTTAGAGTATTTTATGGCCCCCAAACCATGGGGAGAGCCCAAGAGAACCACCACTCTGGGACATCTCTCACATATATAGTCCCTTTCTTCTAGGTAAACTTGTTAATGAATTGGTGGCTAGGTATTTTTCAAACCAAGGAAAGACTCAAAGGATGAAAAGGGTGTTACTTCAAGGGGATTTGATGCATTTGTGCTGGCCATTCTCTTGGGTGCTTGAATGATTTTTCTTGGGTTTTCTGCCATTTTGACATTGTCCAAATATCAGGAAGCTGAGTGAATAAAAATAAGTCTTTGCATGATGTGGTTCTCATGAGAGAGAGAGAGAGAGAGAGAGAGAGAAGAAAAAGTGAGAATTCAAAGCACACCCCTTGGAAATAATAAAGTAATATGAGCTACAAGCATTGGTTATGGCACTGGAAAGACATGTTACCCATGCTTGAAGGTTCCCTCTAACTAAGGCCCTTTCTCGCTTCCTGCCTCTCCATCTCGCTCTCTTCGGAATGGTGCTGACTCTTTGTGGAAGCATTCTTGTTACTTCAAGTGGATGGATTGGTCAAGTGTGTTGATGTAAGGTCATTGGATGAGGTTTGTTTGAGACCAGATTTGGAATGAGTTCTACTTAGTCATATTAACCATACAATACACAAGCGACTTTACACAACCTTATTCTTAAGATTTCATTCCATTCTCTCCTCTCCATCTTTCTTTTAATTTTCCACCTCATTGCCAATTTTATCATTAGTCTGTCTCTGGGTTAATGCATTATTTTTCTATGGTAAATTCTTGTGGGTAAGTCTTTAACTCTTACTTCCAAATGACATTCCTAGAGCTTATGAACTCTTTGGTTTGTGGGTTTGTCAAGGCATAAAAGGCATGAGCTTGCTTTGGGGAGGACCCACTGGCATTCCTTTTTGGTGCAATTATTAACTTCTTTTCCTTAAACATTTCTTGTAATCAATCATCTCTTATTTCATCCCCATCCATGACATCCGTTTTATTGGCATTGCCATTGTTATTTTTTTTCCATCTTTCTTATTCCTCATATTTTTCCATCTTAGAGCTACCGGAGGTTTGCTCTTAGTCGTGGGGGCCCTGGCATAAATTTTTTAATTTTTTCCATTCTACTATTTGCCTAAGCCCTACACCTTGGGTAGTCATCAATGATAAATCTCTGAACTAATTTCTACCATAATCACAACTTAGTCAATGTGCTTCATATCGAGGTAAGGTACCAACTACATTGTGGTTCATCTATCCTTGCTCATTTATGACTGTGTTGTGTGTGCAGATGGCGATCATACAAACAATGGACTAGGCTTAGAAGAAGCACTCAGGATGGATTGGAATTGGAGCATTTAAGAAAGGAGAAAGTCTGGTGGTGTGGCTATGGATAAACAACAAAAGGCACAATCTCAGCATTGGCGGCAACACGCTTCATCTTCTTTTTCTCTATCTCTTTCTCTTCAAGCTACTAAATAAAGGCTTTGATGTCACTTATGTATGAGTGTTCACCACAATGGTCATGAACACTAATGTTGTAATATGCTTATTGATTTGTTCACTGGGCACGTTGAGTCTATCATCCCATTCCACTATCAGTTGTCAATTAGTCAATAATCCCATACCTTCACAATATTTTGTAAGGAACTTAAGGACGAGTTTTCATTCAATCATGGGGGTATGATGAACTGTGATATTAGGGTCATGATATTTTATCCATGATATTGAGTCCGTGATATTGGATCTTGCCATGCGATGTCAGATACCCGATATCGAGACCTACCTCCTTGCCTATAGATAAGAGGCAGGTGCCCTTGGTTTTGCATTAGATAGTTAGTCCCTTAGCTGAACTCTTGTATTTTCTCCCTACTAGAGTTAGAATTATTTTTGCATGCCCGCAGTAGGAGTCATAGAGTGAATGGATCTTTATTCAAGCATTGTGTACTTGAGCACACCTTGTGTATAGCAATAAAGATGAACTTTATGATAAACCTTGTAGCATCCAAAATATATTAATTAGTATTAATTGATGTTATTAAATAATTTTCTAGTTAATTAATGATCTCTCTCACCCTACAACTCTCCTAAGTAAATACACTCAGTACAACCACTTTGAGCATGTGTATAACACTTGGTAACCTTGTAATAGTTAGCATTTAGTAATCCCAGCAGCGTTGCATTAGTTTAAGATGTGTACGACAAGTGGAAATGGATACTGGTGTTAGGATTAATTAAAGCCTAGTTAATGAGTAGTTAAATTAGTCACTTAGTTATCTCTCTCCTTCCTTATTAGCATAAGACATAAAAACATAAAAGATATAAAAATTATGTGCCTCAAGCTTACTTAACCATACAATTATGACATACAAGTAAGTTTGGGAAGACAACGATCAACCAACCCATTCTTGTTCCACAAAGGTGTATAAGCACTTAGTCCTTGGAATTTGACCAAATCATGTGTGCAAAGCTCGTGTTCGTATGATTGAGCATAGGGGTACCTTGTCGCTCATCATGGTACCTTGATGACTCCTATAGAACATGAAAATATTCTGGATAGACTACTATAAATAGGCCATATCATGCAAAATCTTTACAATATCCCTAATGATATCAATATAATTCATTTTGATCTTTTTATCATAAAAAGAAAATTGATCATGGTTGAAACCAAGGCTAAGCATGTAGAAAATGAGTTGAAGAGGTTGTAGGAAGAACTAGTCACTTTAAGAGCTAAATGATGAGACCCTACACAATTTGTAGTGCTAGATCAACTTGATCAATTTAGAATTAACCATGTGAGATGGCTAATTGACCATAACATGCAAGTGGAAAAGGAAAAGGAAAAGGCAGTGTGGAATGCATTTGTTGCTAAAGCCCAAATGTATGCACATGCCAAACCACTCATAACCTTACAGGAGGAAAAAAAATAACTTATTACTAATAATACTAGGTTGATGAACATAGAAAAGTAGAAAAATGTTCTTAAAGAATGCATTCAATAGCTTAGAGAACAACTTGTAAGAGTCAACCAAGATATTAGTCACTTGGCCAAAGAGAACCAAAACTAATTAATGGAAGAAGTCTATGTCATCTATTAGAAATCTACAATAGAAATCAGTGCATGGTAGAATGAGGCAAAAAAACATGAATGACTTAAGAAACACTTCAGAGATCAATTAGGCATATACAAATAGATAAATGAAAAAAAGATCCAAATGGCAAATTCCAAGATTAGTTTTATTTCTACAAAAAACCTAGATTGGTAGCTAATTCTAGAAAACCTAGCCCATGTCCACCAAGCTGAAGTGAAGAATAAGGACTTGCAAATAGAAGACCTTATAAAGTAGATGGGGTTAGCATACCTTCTGTATGCTAATTTAGCCATGTTAACAGTAGGTAGGTCCAAAAATGACTAAGAGTAATAGGTAGTAGTCATATATGTAATGTATGAGAAGGAGTTTGTCGACAGGAAAGATGCATTATAGAAACTACATGTAGAAAACTTAGAGTTAGAAATTATTAAGCTGAGCAACTAAGGGTAGAAGAATGTAGTAGCAAACCTAGCATGTCACATGTTAGACTACTAAGAACTCATAAAGATGACTAGGGAATTTGAAGAGGAGAGATGGTAGTTTCAGCTTGATATGTGAAGGACAATAAAATGTTTCCACAACTATTATGTCCATGGGATGTACTTGCTTCATTTAACATTGCTCAATAAGCATGAACTATACATGATCCCAAGACATAAGAAGAAAAGCTTTAGTACTCTTAAGCATATATCAATTTCAAAAGCTTGACAACTAGTGGAAGAAGCCAATGGAAGAGCCTCTATCGCATAGAACATGAACTACATCATATTATTTCAAATTTTGTTTTGTTTTGTCATGTAAATATGTCATTCTATAAAAATACCACTACAACATTCTAAGTCATGTGAATAGTTAGTTAGTCATGTCAAGTTGTTCTACCTCCCAATTTTGTAAGGCACTCTATCCTAATTTTGTTTTAACTTGAGGAAAATTTTCTAGTATTCATGGGGATATGATAAAGTTAAATTATTGGAGAATGCGATATTGTAGCTACGATATTATAGCAACAACATCATAGATACAATGTTGTGATCCATGTTATGTCATCGTTGATGTGATATTTCAAGATGTATGTAGACCTATAAATATCAACACTTGGATGCACAAGTAGCAATTTTTTCATTCCAGTCCTAGCAAAACTCTTGTAGTTTTATATTATAGTTAGTGATAGAGTGAATTCTTGTAGTGTGATGTTGAATAGTTGTTCAAAATCTTTATTTGAGTGAATTGTACTTGGACACAGCTCATGAATAACAATAAAGATCAAGATTTCTTTTCATCATTGTAGCATCCATTTAGTTTTCTATGTTTACTTAGAATAATTTCCTTGTCTTCTTAGTTAATCATTTACATTTCAAGTGCTTTTTCTACATGTTATTAGTAAGTAGTATGGATACAATTGGTTTCAAGCACTATGTATAGTTATCTGGCAACCTAGTAGTGGTGTTGCTTGATTCACTCAGTAGTAGTATCACTTGGTAATCCAAATAATGAATACATGAGTTCAAGGTGTGTGCTAGAGACTAGGACTAGATATTGATTGCATGAGGCTAAGTTAGATTTATGTTTTCCCAGTTAATTAGACTTAGAAATTTACCTTTAATCATGTTTACCTTTTAGAGTACAAAGGGCCTGTAACATCAACTAACCATATGCCTCACTAATAGTTAAACCATACACTCAAACTCTTTACTAACTCAAAGTTGAAAGATAGTGATCTTGAAATTAACATCAATTACTAGCATAATTACATTGTCCATTCATAGATTATGATCTGGTCACATGTGAGCACTCATAACTTGTATGGTAGAGTGTTGGATGCTTCACCTCTCATCAGCAAGTAAAATGGTGGCTTCTTGATTAACTTCTCATATGTCTAACCTTCATATGGAAATATCCTTATTACAAAATACTATTAATAGAGGTGAAGCCATTGAGGCTTAGTGCTATCATTTACAAATCACCAAGGAGAACATGTATATCATGGATCATCATGAAGCTAGAGGTGTCCACCTTAATATCCATCTTTCTTGGATTTGTATGGGTGACTAGGCTACTAAATATTTTTTTCATCTCCTCAAAGGGAGAGTCTCCTTTTCTAAAATTTGAGCTATTAAAGTTGAAGATAATATCTTTACTTCAACGACTAACATTTTACAAGCTTTCTTTGATTTTTACTTTATAATTTTTCATAATGAAGATACTGATCCTATTGTAGTAAATAATTTCTTAGAAGTTATTCTTCCCTTTAATCATTCCATCTTTGGTGATGCTACTCTTCTTTCAAAATAGGATCTTTGTTAGGTTCTTTAGTAACTTCACAATGGCAAAGCCCCTAGTATGGATGATATTCCTATAGAATATTTCAAGAAATTCAAGCCCACTCTTCAAGATAATGTCTATAGTGCATATAAGGAAGCTCTTATGAAAGGTTCTTTTTGCAAAGTTATCATTGCCAAAATTATTAAGCTTTTACCCAAGTTATGAGATTGTATGTGCATTAGCAGTTGGGACACTGTTACTCTTTTAAATGTTATCTAGAAAATATTTGCTAAATCTATGACCAATAAAGTAAAACCTTTTCTTCCTCAACTCATCAGCAAAGACCAAATTAGTTTTGTTCAAGCCAGGTATATCGTAGACAATGTAGTTACTGCTATTGAGTGTATGCATTTGGCTTCTTCCACTGATCAAAAAGTCATCCTTCTTAAGCTCAATTTTGTGAAAGCTTATGACATGCTTGATTGGTCTTTTTTAAGAAGTTTTTTTTAGCATCATAACTTAGGTAATGTTTTTCATAGTCACTTACCAGATGCCTCTTCAGTTATTTGTATTAATGGGACCTTCTCTAAGGTTATTGAGCTTCAAAAGTCAATCTAACAAGGATGTCCTTTAGCTTCTTATCTTTTTATCATTGTTGTTCTTAGAGCTCATAGTAATTCTATGAGGTTAAAAGATATCTCTCTTCCATAAGATGGTAAGGATCTCATTTACAACTAGTTTGTGGATGACACTTTTCTCACTTTGCTTGAGACCAAAATAATTTTAATAGTATCTTGGATTGCATTTACATTTACTATACAATCTTAGGAGCCAAAATTAATTGGAGCAAAACCCAAGCTATTTAGTCAAGCTTCTCTCCTAGGCCTACTTGGACTTATAATTATAATATTAAGTGGCTTTATCCTACATATGTGTTCACCATTTTTTGGGTATTCCAATAGCTTTATTATTGACTTCCACTACTTTATAGAATAATCTAGTGGAAAAAGTAAAATAGAAGGATTTGAAATGGGCTTCCAAACCCTTATCTCTTATAGGTAGATTTATCGTAGCCAACCATATTATGAGCTCCACTCATATGTACTACTCTTCTTTCATGACTCCTTCTAAATCTTCCTTTCAAAGAATTAACAAAATTCTCAAAATGTTTTTATGGGTGATAAGGATAATCAAACAGCTTTTCATCAATTTTCTTGGGATATTTTCATTTTAAGTAAGGATCAAGATGGCTTGGGCCTTCCCTCTATTGAACACCAAAGTATTCTCTTGGCCTCTAAATGGGTCACTCGTTGTATAGAAGGTAAAAAGGCTTGGAAGATTCTATTTAGACATAATATTTCTTGTCTTGGTGCTTAGAAAAGATGGAAAAATACTCATTGAATTTCGTGGATCATCTATGAAGGATCTTAGAAGATTATAGGTTCATTCCTTTTCAAAAAAGTTTGGCCATGTTGGAGTTAAATTAAAGGTTTTTTTTTTTTTTTTTTTTTTTGCAATGGAAACCTACCTAGTTAATTTTGAATTTTTTTTCAATGCACTCCATTTAGTGGTAATTATTTTTAAAAAGAATCTAGGCTATTTATATGAAAAATTTTCTCATAGAGCTAATTGTTTTGTTGATCACAATCTCTATCATGTTGGCCAATTATTTTCTATTAGAATTGATTTTATTGTGCTCTTTTGGAAATATGCCAGATTTAAATAGGGATTTCAAAGACAAGATACTCCTATTTATCAGAACATTAAGCATGTTATTTCTAGGTTTTGAGTTCCTAAGTTGCATAATGATACTCCTTGATATGATGACTAGTTTTGGCCTAATGTTTCCCCTTTGCATTCCCTTCACCTTTCTAAAGCGAAATCTTGGTTGCATTTGCAAGAATTCCAATTTTCCACTTAAATAGAAGATGGAGTATATAACTTGAGGATCACCATTGCAAAGCTATTTTTCATCATGTCTAGAATTCCAAGGCCCAACCTAAACATCATTTCTTTTTCTAATCCTTGATTCATCAAGGTCTTCCCATTGGACATATGCTTTACTTCTTAGAAGTTGATTGCTCTAAATGCACCATTTTTCAAGTTTAAGACTCTTTTGTACATGTTTTTTGGGAATGCTATTTTTCTTGAAAAATTTGAAAGTGGTATTAGTCTCTTCAAATTTTTATTCTTAATTAGCTTGTTGGCTTCCCTTTATGGATGTTCAATGATGACTGCATTAATCACACCTTTGAAAAGATTGGAAGATTATCCTTTTTGAGATTATTTTCTTCATTTGGAAATGTTGTTTGGATGCCTAGTATCAAAACACTAACTACATTAAATCTTACTATGATATGAAGTGCTCTATTACTAGCATTGTTCAACTTCAATGTCGATAATTAGGCTTTGACAATAATATTAAATTCTCTTAAGGAGTATTTTTTTAAGCAGCTTGCTTTGGTTTTTTTTAGCTTTTATCCTAGGGGTTATGATAAGCTTTTATTTTGTTTCATGTGACCAGGGGATCACTTTGTAACTTTGGGCTTTGTTAAGACTTTGGTTTTATGGTTTTTTCCAGTTTGTGGTTCAGCTTAACAACACTTGTCCGCTTGTACAAATTAAATATTTAAAATAAAAATTAACATAATTTATTTTGGAAAAGTCTAGTCATTTATATAATGAGAGGTGATGAGTGGCGAGGTACCCCTACACTCAACCATACAAATATGAGCATTTGCACACAATCCGATTGAACTCCGTAGATGGGCTAGTTGTGGTATGTAGATAGTTACACATTGATCATAGTTCACTGTCTTCCAACTTGAACTAGTATTTGCTTTATCACATATGATTTAGTCCAGAGTGAGGTGTATGATGTGTTTCCTATCACTATGCTAATCCTAGAGGCAATGGAAAATAACTTTGATTAAGTTAAGAGGGAATGGGAGAAGAGAATCTAAGCTAGCCTAAGTGCGATGAGCATTTATCCTTAATCATTCATACACATCTTAGACCTCGTGTACTACTATTGGGATTACCAGGCACATGTCCTAGGTACACTACTGGGATACCAAGTAGTCACACTTAAATGCTCGTGATTAAGGCATACTCATTTCATGTTTAATAATACGGATAGGAAATGAAGGTAGAGAAATATTAATTAAGAAATAAATAAATAACAATAATAGTAAGCAATTAAAACTAAGTGAATGCTACAATGATGAAGTAATCTTGATCTTTATTGCCGGTCATGTGCATGTCCAAGTACTTCACACTCAAATAAAGGTTCTGTACAATTACAATCATCACATTGTGAGCATGCATTGGGGAAAGGGTGGAGATGAACTAAAAAATGACAAAAAGACTCTAATCTAAGACTAAAATGACTCTAACTTACTCTTCTTGTTTGCTGAAATGTATATTTATAGGCTGACATAGGAGTCACGATATAGTGTATCCGATATAGTATCTAGGCTATGATATTAGGTACTTGATATTAGGGGTCCAATATCGGGACTCATCAGACCTGATATCTTGTACATGATATCAGGGGTCTGATAATAGGGGTCCAATATCAAGGGTCTGATATCAGTACCTGGTAAACCATGATTCATCATACACCCACAACTAAATAACAACTTATCCTCGAGTCAAGGAAAGTGAGGAACAAGTTTAATTGATTACATAGTGGATAGGTATGGGATTATTAACTAACTAGAAATTTATTCATCCCACAGTGGAGAGTTGAACACAACAAAATTGGGATACAAACATAGAATTATAAAATTTATTGGAGCTCATGTGGTTCCTAGTGGTGGTGGCTCCTCCATGGATGCCTTTCCTTTGTCCTGCACTCCAGGCTTCTGATATTGATATCGTTGAAGAAGCACCTAATGTTTCTCCTCTTCTATCTGAGGATTATGAGCCATCCATGCTAATGTTCCAATGTTTGATGGAGTCAACAGTTCCTATGGACATAACAGCTGTGGGAACACTTGGTTGACCTTGACATGCCATGCCATAAATAGTCATCGATCCTCTTCATAGGCTTAGGCCCTAACCTCTCAACCCTTTGGTTGGCTAGATTGTATAATGACAGAAGTTCCCTGATGGATGCTGAATGATTGTGCCTCCTACTCTACATGTTCTACATGAGGTCCTTGGCCTATGCCTCCCCCTAGGCATTCAGTTGCACCTTGAGAAGGTCCTCCTTGTTGTTCTCTTTTAGGGGCCATCTATAATCACACAAAGATCAATTATTAGTAACGTTATTGAAAGAAGTTCAATTATTTAATACTTACTCATTACCTTTAATAAATGTTTAATTCTTTGCTTAGTGTGATTTTTGAGATAGAAAGTTTTTCTAGGAAGTTGCCCTAAAAGTTTAATGTTGGACTTGATTTATTTAGGTGACACATAAAAGGACATGTAATGCTTTTGAGGAACATTTGATAAAATGATGATAAAGGAAAGAATAGATTTGGCAATGAAGTACTTGGAGGGTATAAAATGATGTGGTGATGTGCAGAGAGTGCAAATTACGAAAGTTATGCAAGTGGGTCCTCCCCAAAGTAGGTTCCTACCTATCATGCCCTTACATAACCACATTGGAAAATGTCTGTAGGCACGAAAAGGGTGAAATGCAATCCACACCAGTTCCACAAAACACACACATGTAGATACTACTGTGATGAGGTAGGAATTCTATGCTACACAAGACACAAGTCAAAAATACATAAATAGTGAGATGAGGAAAATTGTAGAAGGGATTGCAGAGATCAGGACATGAGGTAACTGACCTAAGGAACAATGAATCCTTGAGTGTAGGGCATGATTAATATGTCATTAGCCCATTGCTCCAGAATCAAGAGCAAGTCTATTCCTTCGATCAGTGACATTACATTATTTTATCCAATGATGGATAACCATAAGAGCATCATGACAATAAGGTGTACGATCACTTGGAATTTTGTTCAAGAGAGGAGTGATTGAAAATTTGTAGCACGCTCTTTCTTTTTTTGATGCATAATCTAGAGAAGCCACCTACCT
>MNCI01008784.1:267850-285212 GCA_015680685.1 Gnetum montanum
GCATGGGGATGTAATATTGCATCAACTGTGATATCGCATATGTGATATCACAACCTATCGATGTTTAGGCCCAAGCGAAAATAGCGAATTTTTGAAGATTTTCTTGAAATCAATGGTGTAACTTAGGAAATTGGGCTATTATGAAGGGGTTCTTAGGTAATTAGATGGTTTTGAAGGCATGAATAATGATCTATAGGTTTTATCAATGAGGACCTTGGATGGTAAGTGAGAGAAAAAGGTCATGTAATGGTACACAAGAACGTTATTATTTAGAGGGATAGTAGTAGGGAAAGAAAATCATTAAAAATATATTGAGGGTAAGAAATGGTGTATGTTAGCTATGTCATAAGTGAAGATTACAAAAAATTACATAAGTGGGTCCTCCCCAAAGTAAGTTCCAACCTATAATGCCCTTGTGTAACCACACCTAAAAGCGTCTGTGGGCACTAGAAGGGTTAAATGTAATCCACAGTAATTCCACAAAACACACACATGTAAGTATCATCATAATGAGGTAAGAATTCTATGTTAGACACAACACGAGCTACAATTACACGAACAATGAGGTGAGACAAACTATAGGAAGGGATTGTAGAGATTCGAACATGAGGTAACTGACCCAGGGCATAGTGAATCCTGCGTGTAAAGCATGATTAATGTGTCATTAACCCATCATTCAGAGATTAGGACCAAGTCCATTCCTCTAATCAGTGACATCGCATTGTTTCATCCCATGATTAAAAACTATGAGAGTACCATAACAACAAGGTGTACGATCACTTGGCATTTTATTCAAGGGAGGAGTGATTTTTGTTTTGTGGCACTTCCTCTTTTTTTTTTTCTCTTTTTTTGAATATTGAATCCAGAGAAGCTGCCAACCTTCAGGCATGGGTGCATGTCTTTCTAGTGGGATTCCCTAAAATAGCATTGAATTTTTGAGTGCCCTTTTGATTACTCTTACTCATATTTTTCATTAGATCTACAAGGATCTTAGTACAACCACATTGCATGATAACTCTCACAAACATTGTAGCGACCAAAAATTTTGATGGCTGGAAAACATCGAGAGGTCATCGGTCATGATAGTCTTAACCCCAGATCTGCATAAGGGCCATGTTGGATGAAACAGAAATGAGGTGCCTTGAATGGTTTGGTCAATCAGACAGGGACTTAGTCGATGTTAATATAACCTTTTGCAAACAAATAATTTGAGCACGAGACTTATAGCATAAAATAATATTTAAACTCAAAAGGGGCAAAAAATGATGTAAAATATAATGATAAGTAGGAAAACATAGTAAAATGTAGTTAGGAAAATGCACCACTTCAAGAATGTGACTTCCCTCTATCAAGGTGGATATAATTAGTTGCATGGCACTGAGGGGCGCAGAGATCCCAAGAGTAACCAAGACGCTTAGAGGAAGAAAGCTGTATGCTTGAATGTCGACTCGAAGGTCACCAATGCAAAATGCTACAAAGATAGTAGGAAAAAAGAAAAACAAAATGCCAAATGAGAGTGCTAACTATTACAGTGTCAAACAAGATGTTTACAATGCTCAGGATTACAATGCTAACTTTCTTGCTTGCTAGCCAACCATTTTTTCCCTTCCTCCCTTTTGAGCATTGCTCATTAGGATATTTATAGGACCAACAACATGCAAAAGATGCAGTTTGGACACCATGTGTCCTAGGCCCATGTTGACGTGTCCATGCTCCATCAACATACATGATTGTTAGATGAACCCACCATGTTGTAATTACGAGCTTGCCACATTGTAATTGCACTGTTAGAACTTGGAGATGTGTGCCAATGGTGCAATTAGGTAAAGTGCATTGATGTAGTGTAACCGCTTGCTACGCTGTGCTATGCTACGTAGCGTAGCATAGTGTAGCCACCAGTTTGAAGTGAAAACTTGTGTTGCGTCCTGCTGCATGTACTGGAAACCTTTGAAGTGCACTGACTGCTTTTTTGCATACTTTCTATGCTGTGCTACACTATGTAGCATAACATAGTGTAGTAGCTAGACTTAATCATGGAAACATCGACAATCTACAATCTTTACTTTTTTGCACTAGGAAACTTGCGAATTTACTAATCCTGCATTTTGAGATGTCTTTCATTGCTCCCATAGAATTGCTATGCTGCACTATGCTACGTAGCATAGCAATCAACGTGGCCTACTTTTGGCTATGTTTTGCCACTTTTTGGTGAAGGAGCCATTGCCAAAGGACTTGAAGCTAAGCAAAGTAACTGTTTCCAAAGGCCAGAGATGCCAACTGAGTGTAATTGAAATCACTGAGTTAGCCAAGCCTTCCTGTCTTACTCTTGCTACGCTATGCTACTCTATGTAGCGTAGCATCTTGCCTTGCAACAATTTAAAGTCAATCGTTTGAATGGCTATCTCCTGAAGTTTGCTACGCTACATAGCGTAGCAAACTTCTCAACTAGAAAACTTGCCAAACTATTTTACGCATTTTGAGCACTGTCGACAACTATCTACATCATTTTTGAGTAGGCTGTCAGTTGGATAAATTACCCAGCAAGAAAATTTTCCAAACTAGATAGCCTAACCTTAGAGCATCCATTTCTTGTGGAAGTGACATGACGCTGCCTAAGTTGCGAAGACCTAGTGAATCAAGAATGCCCTAAAAAATTAGGGTGTTTCATTGGATCCTCTTTGTCGATGTCTGGAGGATGGCCCCAAGAGATTTTGACAAAGAATACGAAACACCACAGAAGATAAAATGCTAACATTGTTGTTCGGTGATCATCAAGACGTCGCTTATCTGTGCTTGAGAGTGTTGCATTGGTTTTGCGGGGGAAGGGGAAGGGCTAAGCAGGGAGGAAGGAGGTTCAGGAAAATGATAAAGATGAAACTTAGCAGAATCCCTCATTGGAGTGCTTGTGAGGGAGTTTTTCGTGTGGTCATCTTTTCTTTCGTTGACCTTCGACCTTTCATCGAAAAGATTAGAGAGGGTGATTATGAAACAGCTTACGTGCCATTTGTTTTAGGCACGCTTCCTCTTTTTTTTATGTGTGCGTGAGCTTTTTCTCTCTTACGCTTTTGCGATTTGCATTTGTGAACAACCTTGTTGCAAGACAGCTATTTATTTCCTAGGATGAGTTTTGTTACATCCACATGAGGCTTTAAACTACCTACAAATGCTTCCCATGTGGTGAGCTATGTTACACATGTTATGGACTTTGCGGTTGAGCATATGGGAGGGCTTAACAGGCTTTGGGAAAAGCTTGTAAAAGAGGGGAACAAGTAGAAATTGTGGGAGTAAGAAGTAAGGTAAAGGGAAGGAGCTTAAAAGGTACGATAGAACGTGCACTCTAAAGTGGCCAAGCTAATCAAGACAATCACTTTCCAACATTGTAGCATCTGTTACTGTGGCAAGATGCACCTTCGATTGACTCCTCTCTAGAATGCACCCTACAAACACAACAGAGAACAAACCAGAAGAAACAACCCTAATGCAAAACAAGGGCAAAGCTCTTACTTGCTGCGAACATTGTTGAAGCTCTAGACATCTTTGTTGGTGCACGATGTTCAAAGTAGGAAGTCCAGCAACAGCATTGGCAACATTAGCGTGGAGGAGCTGCCATCGAATGAGCGGGGAGTTACTATGAGTGTGGATACCCTGGAATCCCTACCAAAGACATGCATTCTCAGTTCAGCTATGGGATCAGCTACCACATAGCTAAATGTCATTTGAGCTTAGGCATTGGCAAGAGGCTAGAGGGTAACAATATTGTAGCTGGGCCACAATATTGCTAGAATTCCAGTAGTAGGAACTGAGTAAGGAACTACCGTCAGGGCGATGGGCCATGGCGATGGTAGGTATGGGGGGTCAATCAGATGTCATACGACATCTTTGGGGGATCAGCTAGATGCCAAGGGTAGACGTGTCACATATGTTCTAGATCATGTTCTCATTGCATCATGAATTGCATTCTGGAACTGCAACATCCCACCCCACATCGACACTATGCACGCTTGCTTGATGTGTATCTGGTGTAGACACATGCTAGGGACATGCTACGAACCTAGTTTAAGGCCCTGGTAGACCATGTGCTGGTTTAAGGTCCTAGCAGATCGCTGTGCTAGTTTAAGATCCCAGCAGACCGTATGTACCAATTTAACATCATAGCAGATGTGTTGTGCCATTTTATAGTCATAGTGGACTAGCTATGCTAGTTTTATGTCATAGTGGACATTTGCCACCTTTGCTAGTTTTACATCATAGCGGATGATGGATGAGCTAGTTTAAGGTCCTAGCAAACTATTTGTGCTAGTTTAAGGTCCTAACAGACTGTTTGTGCAAGTTTAAGATCTTAGCAGATCATTGTGCCAGTTTATAGTTAGATTGGACTATCTATGTGAGTTTTATGTCCTAGCGGATGAGCTTTGCCAGTTTTACATCCTAGCAGACGAGCTTTGCCAGTTTTACATCATAGCGGATGTGCTTATCATGTTCATGCTTTAGATGTAGTACAAATTGAGATATGAATGATTCACCAAATTTGCAAACTCATTGCCATTCCCAAAGGCTTTAGTGACCATGTATGGGCCTTCCCAATTGGCTGAGAATTTGCTCACATGCTCACAGATAGCCTTGAGGATGAGGTCTTCCTTCTGTATTGGTTTTTGATGTGGGTTTGCATGATTTTTTTGCCGTTGCTTGCTCTGGTAATGCTCTATGCGACTCAGGGTTTGCGCATGCTCCTCCTCTATTGAGTTGAGATCGATAATCCTCAACTCGTTATTTTGGGCTTCGCTCACAACATCAAATAGGATCATCTAGATTGATGGTACCTACAACTTAGGAGGAAATACAACTTCTGATCCATAAACAAGACTGTAAGGAGTCTTACTCATCGCGGTCCTGCATGTCATCCTGTAGGCCCATAGCACATAGAGGATTTGCTCATGCCACAGGCTATTGCTATGGTTAATCATATTCATTAACAAGTTGATGATGGACTTATTTGTAGCCTCCAGCTACCCGTTTGCCCATGGGTAATATGGGAAGGAGAATGATTGCCTAATGTCAAGATTGTTGCAGAAGGTTCAGGTTTCTGTACTACTGAATTGTGGTCCATTGTTAGTTATAATAGTCATCGGAAGCCCAAACCTTGTCATGATGTTATCCAAGATGAAGTGGCAAACTTGCAGAGATGTTATCTTCCTCAAGGGGATAGATTCCATCCACTTAGTAAAATACTCAGTGGTGGTGACGATGAAGCTATGCCATGCGGAGGACTTAGGCGTGATAAGTACTATGAGGTCTAGTCCCCATTGACTAGAAAGGCCATGTGATCTGTGTTGGGTGCAGCTCCGTAGGTCAAATGTGTATGAAATTTTCGTGTCTCTAGCACGTGTCACATGTCTTGACCTTTGATAGGAAATCACTATCCATATGTGGCCAATAGTATCCTAGGCATCTGATTTTTGTAGCCATAGCCCTAGGTGCTATGTGTCCACCACACAGTTCCTCATGTACTTCATTAACCACCTTCTATGCCTGCTCCTCACCCATGCCTGCTAGCAATATCTCATCATAGGAACGTGTGCACAGGGCATCATTTCCCATGAGCGTATACTACTAGGCACGCTTGCGAATCGCATCTCTCTGGGCAAATGTCAATTCACTTGGGGGTTCACCGTGTTGCAGGTAGGCTTTAATGTTGGCATACTACTCCTGGGTATCCGCAGCACTAATAGAGGCCATGTGTCCCACCTGAGGGATAGGCTTAATACATTCATCAATCGAGGTTGGCAGACTTGCAAATAAGTGTGGTGGAATATTTAGTGCAAGGGTGGCTAGGGCGTCTACTACAGTGTTTTCATTGTGTGGCACGTGTTGCACATCCGTAGTTGTAAACTGTTTGAGTAGGCTTTTGGCTAGGTCGCAATAGGGTTGCAGGTGCGTAGCCTTGCAGGCATAGACCTCGATGATTGGATTCACAACTAGTTGTGAATCTCCGCAAATTGCCAGGTGTTGGATGCATAGTGTTTGGGTAGCTGAGAGGCCTCTGAGTAGCCCCTCATACTCTACCATGTTTTTTGTGTAGGAGAATGTAAAATGATAAGAAAATGGATACATTTCCCCAGATGGGAATGTAATGATGGCAGTTGCACTACCTCCCTACACGATCGAGGTGCCGTCAAAGTGTAAAGTAGCTTCCAGGTGCAATGGGACAACGTTGATAGTGCTAACATGCTCATATGGGAATTTGGAATCTATGGTTGCTTGGTTGTCGACGGGGGAGGCTGTAAGTTGCATCGCTATGGCTTGACCCTTTGTCAACAACTGGCTCACATAGTGTAAATCAAATTTCATAGTTATGGCTTTCCATTGGGCTATCCTACTACTTTCATACAAGTTGTTAGTGATAGCTCGGAGTATGTTGCTTTTGCAAATAATGTTAACTTTACTGTGAAATAGGTAATGCCTCCACTTTTTTAATGCAAACTCTAAGGCAAGGAAATTCCTCTCCACCTCGTTTTACTTCACCTCATACACTATTAATGCATGACTTAGATAGTACACTGGTATCTCAGATCTGTCATCTCATTTCTAACATAACAGTGCTGCAATAGATGTGTTGGAGCTAGCAAGGTAGATGAAGAAAGGCTTATCCCTCTGTGGTGGGTGCATAGTTGGGAGGTGCAAAAGCTCTTTCTTTAGGTCATCAAAGGCTTGTTGACATTGAGTTGTCCATTCAAAGTTAACCCCTTTCTTTAGACGATGTTGCATGGGGTGTAACTTGTTAGTTAACTTTGCTGTAAACCTTCAAATGAACTGTACCCTACCTTGCAACCCACACAATTCCTTAAGGTTCATAGGAGGTGCCAGGTTGATGATGGCCTTAACTTTGTTAGGGTCCACATGTATTTTGGTCTTCGATACTACAAACCCTAACATGCATTTGGTTTTCACCCAAAAGACACACTTCTTAGGATTGAGGCACAAATCATGAATTTGAAAACACTTGAGGACTATCCCTAGATCAGGTGGGTGATCAACAGATTCTTTGGACTTGACTGCTATATCATCCACATAGTCGTTTAGCGTTTCTAGGATGTAGTCGTTGAAGATGTAAGTCATGGCTTGCTAGTAGGTTGCTCTGGCATTCTTAAGCCCAAAAGGCATCATGGTATGACAAAAGGTACCCCATGGGGTCATGAAGTTTGGTGTTAATTGATGCTCTACGTTAATGTGAATTTGGTTGTAGCCAGAGAAACCATCCATGAAGGATAAAAGAGCATGACCAACCGTAGTGTCGATGAGTTAATTAATACTCGAAAGTGGAAAATCATCTTTGATTATTGCCTTGTTTAGATCCTGGAAGTCTATACAAATTTGTATTCCTCCTATTTTCTTAGAAATCACAACGATGTTGGACACCCATTTCGAATAATCAACTGCACGGATGAAACCAGCTTGGTATAGCTTTGTGATTTCATCCCTTAAGGCTAGTGGTTTAACCTTATGAGCCTTTTGCTTGATTGCCTTCATGCGTGGGTCTAGGATGATGTTGTGTTCTATCAAACTCAGATCTAAACCCAGCATGTCACTATATGACCATGTGAAGACTTCAATGTTGTCTTGCAGAATCCTGGTGACATCTTTATGTGTCTATGAATCTAGGAGGGAACTAAGTTTTAACGTTTTTACTTCCCCTTGAATGTGGTCATAGGCATCTCAACGAGAGGGTCCTCAGTTACATCCCCAACCTCTAGATCTAGGGTGTTGCAACCAAAAATGTTGGTGGCTGGAAAACACTGAGAGGTTGTCGATCGTGACAGTCTTAACCTCAATCCTCGAGAGGGTCGTGGTAGATAAAATGGAAATGGGGCAACCTGAATGGTCTGGTCGATTAGACAGGGACTTAGTCGGTGTTAATATAACCTTTTGTAACTAGATAATTTGAAAACAAGACTTATGATGCAAAATAATGCTTAAATGTAATAGATTGAGAAGACAATGTAAAATGCAATGATAAACAAGAGACAAAGTAAAATGAAATTAGGAAAATGCACTGCTTCAAGAATGTGACTTCGCTTTGTCAAGGTGGATACAGTTGGTGGCACAGTGGTAAGGGGCACATAGATCCCAAGAGTAACGTAGAAGTTTAGAGTGAGACATCTGTATGCTTGAACATGGACTCCGGAGTCAACAATGCAAAATGCTGTGGGAACAGCAAGAAAGAGTAGAGCAAAATGCCAAATGGGAGTGTCAACTATTTACAATGTCAAACAAAATGTTTACAATGTTTAGGGGTGCAATGCTAACTTTTTTGCTCACTTACTAGCTAAAGGACTAGCCAACCCACCAAGCCAAAAAGGATCCTTTGAGAGTTGTCCATTGGGGTATTTATAGGATCAAGAGCACACGAAAGATGCGGTTTGGATGCCACATGCCTTAGGCTTGTGTTGACTTGCCTGTGCTACATAGGCATGCATGATCATTGGATGTTCATATTTGTTGGATGAGCCTGCCATGCCGTAATTGTGAACCTGCCATGTTGTAATTACACTGTTAGAGCTTGTGTGCCAATGGTGCAATTAGGTGAGGTAATGGTCAAAACAAATGAAATGCATTTATGTATCGTAGCTGTGTGCTACGCTGTGCTATGCTTTGTAGCATAGCATGTGGGCATAGCATAGCAGCTTGCTATGTGAGGAGATGCACTGATGTGGCATAGCTACTTGCTATGTTGCACTATGTTGGCTATTGGCGTAGCATAGCATCTTGCTATGCTATGCTACACTATGCAGTGTAGCGTAGCATGACCGCCAGAAGCAAAAACTTGCGTTGCACCCTTATGTAGATGCTAGAAACCTTTGAAGCACGCTAACTATTTGTTGCAGATTTGCTATGCTATGCTAAGCTACATAGTGTAGCATAGCGTAGCAACCGCCCTTAGTCACAAAAAATGTCAACAATCTGCAAAATGTCGACAATTTGCAATCTTTTCCCTTTGCACTATGAACCTTGTGAACTTGCTGATTCAGCCCTTTGAGATGCCTTTATTGCTTCTACAAATTCGTTATGCCATGCTACACTACATGGTGTAGCATAGCGTGGCGACCAACATGGCCTAGTTTTCGCAAAGTTAGCCATTTTCCTATGGAAGGAGCCATCATCAAAAGACTTGGAGTCAGGTGATGGAACTGGTTGTTCGACTTTTGCTATGCTATGCTATGCTGTGTAGTGTAGCTTAGTGTACCACTTCATTCTGCAATCATTTTCTGAAGCTTGCTACGCTACATGGCATGGCGTAGCATAGAGTAGCAAACTTCGTGACTTAGAAAACTTGCCGAACTATTTCATGCATCCTGAGAACTACTATTAACTCCATGCATCGTTTTTGAGCAGGCTGTCAGCTGGATAAACTACTTAGGTGGGTAGGCAGGATGATCTATAGAGCTTGTCTATATCAAGAGTAGAAAATTTGCTGAACTAGTTAGCCTAAACTTAGAGCGTTCTTCTCCCAAAGAACTATCATGACGTTGCCTAGATAGCGAAGGCCCAGTGAAGTAAGAATGCCTTGGAGTTTTAGGGTGTTTCATTGGTCCCTCTTTGTCAACATCTGGAGGATGGGCTCAAGAGATGTCAACAAAGAATAGGAAACACCATGGAAGACAAAATGCCAATGTTGTTGCTCGGTGGTCATCAAGATGTCACTTGGCTATGCTTGAGAGTGTTGCATTGGTTTTTTTGTGGGGGAGGGAAGAGGAAATCAAGGAGGAAGGAGGTTTAGGCAAAGGGGTAAAGATGAGGTTTAGCAGAGTCCCTCGTCAGAGTGCTCATGAGGGACTTATTCACATTTTCATCTTTACTTTTGCTAACCTTTGACCTGCTGTCGAAACATTCGAGGAGGGCAATTGCGAAACAACGTACATGCCATTTGCGTTAGGCATGTGCGCTTTTTGACTCTTTTACATCATAGCGAACTATGGTGAAGCTATGCCAATTTAGCATCGTAGCAAACATTTGCTCACCTTTGCTAGTTTTACATTGTAGTGGACGTGTCATGCTAGTTTTACATCGTAGTAGACAAAGTATGTCATTTTTACATCATAGTGGACGATCTGTGCTAGTTTTACATCGTAGCGGATGATCTGTGCCAGTTTTACATCGTAGAAGATGATCTGTGCCAATTTTACGTCATAGCTGATGATTTGTGCTAGTTTTACATTGTAGAGGATGATATGTGCTAGTTTTATGTCGTAGTGGATGATCACCTATCTACTCCATGCACTCAGATGTAGTACAGCTTGAGGTACGAGTGATTCACTGGGTTGGCGAACTCGTTGCCATCCATGTTTGCCAGCTTGAAGGCTCCATTCCCAAAGGCTTTAGTAACCATGTAAGGGCCATCCCAGTTGGTTGAGAATTTTCTCACTTGCTCATGGATGACCTTAAGGATGAGGTCTCCCTTCTGTCCTAGTCATTGATGCAAGTCCACATGATGTTTTTGCTGCTGCTTGCTTTGGTAGCACTCTATGTGACTTAGCATCTATGCGTGCTCCTCCTCTATTGAGTTGGGGTCGATGATCCGTAACTTGTTGTTCTAGCCTTCACTCACGACATCATATAGGATCATCTAAAGTGATGGTACCTGCAACTCAAGAGGCAACTGAAACATCCCAAAGATTCAAAGGCATGCTTGGTTCACCAGGGCTTGTAATTTGTGCAGCACTACGATAGTTCTTCAGGAGGAGAATACTCTAAATTCAGGCCAGTTAGTTCATCAAGTTTTCTACTTTAGGTGTAAATAGGCTCTACGGATCATCCTGCCTATCCACCCAAGTAGTGTGCCCAGCTAACAGTCTGCTTAGAAGCAATGCATGGAGTTGACAACAGTGCTTAGGATGTGTGAAATAGTTCAGCAAGTTTTCTAAGTCATGAAGTCTACTACGCTACGCTATGCCTCGCTATGTAGAGTAGCAAGCTTCAGAAAATGATTGTAGAACCAAGTGCTATGCTATGCTGTGCTATGCAGCATAGCACAGCGTAGCAAATGCTACATGGTCGGTCCTCTCACCCAACTACAAGTCCCTCAGCAATGTCTCTTTCTATCAGAAAGTGGTGGACCATGTCTATTGCTATGCTACACTAAGCTACATGGCGCAACGAGGTGTAGTAATTCTGCAGAGGTGACAGAAGGTAATTCAAAGGGTAGGATCGGCAAATTCGCAAGTTTTGCAATGCAGGAAGCAAAGTTTATAGATTGGCAAAGTTTTTGCGACTAAGGCCAGTCGCTATGCTACACTACGCTATGTAGCATAGCATAGCATAGCAAACATGCAACCCACATGTAGCAGAATGCATGATAAGATGCTACACTATGCTAAACATGCTATGCTACAAAGCACAGCAAAGCATGCGGGTGGTTGTGCAACATCAATGCACTTCACCTAATTGGACCATTGGTACACGTCTCTAGATGCTGATGGCACAATTACGGCATGGTAGGCTCACAGTTACAGCATGGTAGGCTCGCATTACAACAGTCATGCAGGCCCAACAGTCATGTAGGCACATGCAACATAGACAAGTCAACATGGGCCCAAGGCACGTGGCATCCAAACCACCCCTTTCATGTGTCCTTACCCCTATAAATATCCTGATGAGCAATGCTCGAGAGGTTGGTCCTGGAAATTCTATAACAGACGAGCAAATTAGCATTGTAACATTGAGCACTGTAAGCTTTCTATTTGACACTGCAAATAGTTAGCATTCTTAGTTGGCATTTTTCCCCCTTTCTACCACCTTGGTAGAATTTTCACATTATCAGCTCCTGAGTCCATGCCCAAGCACATAACCATCTTTTCTCTACATGTTTTGGTTACTCTCAGGATCTCTACACTCCATAATGCTATGCAACTGACCATATCCACCTTGACAAAGAAAAATTATAGCTTCAAAGTCGTGCATTTTTCTAACTGCATTTCACTTTGTTTCTTGCTATTTCTACGTTTTATACTATTCTCTATTTCATTTTCATTTAAGCATTACTTTGTGCTTTCATTTTCACTTTCAAACCACACGTTGCAAAAGGCTACATAGACACTGACTAAGTCCCTATCTGATCGACCAGACCATTCAGGGCATCTCATATCTGCTCTATCTAGCATAGCCCTCCTGCGAGTATGGGGTTAAGAATGTCGTGGCCATCGACCCCTCGGTGCTTTCTAGCCACTGACGTTTTCGGTTGCTACAGTTTTCTAGCACTAGAAGGAGGGCCTTTTGGTGCCTTTTCTACGTGTCACAGTAGTTATATAAGCCTTTTGCACCCTAATATGCATTAGTGTAAACTTGAAACCTATCTGTGATTATTTATGTGTCGTGTGGTGCAGATCGGTTGCCTCAACGGTTCCTCGGAAGCCCTACAGAACACAAGGCCTCAAGCCACTAGTTAACCTGCCTATCTTACGGTAGTCTTGCATGCACTCTGTATCCTATCGTGCACTAGCATAAACATGATACCCTTTTATGATTTTTTATGCTTTGTGTGGTACAGATCGGTTGCCTCGACGGTTCCTTGGGAACCCGGAAAGACGTAAAGCCTTTGCTAGTTAACTAGCCTATCTTACGGTAGTCTTGCATGCGCTCTGTACCCTATCGTGCACTAGCATAAATGTGACACCCTTTTGCAATTGTTTACACTTCTTGTGGTATAGATCGATCACCTCAATGATTCCTCGGGAACCCAGCAAGACGTAAAGCCTTCTTTTTGCTACTTTCTAGTTTCCTTGTTCTTGTTGCACTCTTTTTGCATAACTACGTAGCTTAACAATGGCTTTTTTGACTACTACTACTAGCACCTTCAATGTTGAAGTTTCCATCATGGTTCAAGGTACTACTGGTGCCAAACAACCACTAAAACCTCGGCTGGAAACATGTCAATCCCTCAAGATCCAAAACTAGGGACCTAAGGGATTGGCCCAGCAACATGAGTAGTATAGCTTTCTCTATGCAAAGGTGCAGGAAAATTTGCCCTTGGATGTACACAAACTCAAAGAAAAATGTAGCTTCGAGTAAACTTACTGCAACGGGAAGGAATTTGTTCCTACTCCTGATGCTTCCATACCTTTGACATAGATAAACTAAAGGCTTCTAGACCAGCTAATCTAGTTGGCTATGCTTAGGGAGCAATAGGACACAACGTCCAACTAGGATAATGCCTTCCAAGATCGATAGGAGGAACTCGATTTCCATTTAGATGAGGGAGGTCAAACCAACCCCGTTCCTATCCCTCCTACCCAATCCGTTTGGGCCAATCCATTGTCTGTCACCACTCCCTTTGTGATCATGCTTACACTTTCGCAACCCGCGATTACAACTGTCATGGGTAGCCACGTTAACCCTATGGCATTTCAATGTCCTTTCTTTCCTGTTTCACCTGTTTCATTTGTAGCTACTATCCCTTTGCAAGCTATTTAGTAGTCTATTCTTGTAGTGCATCATATGCCAATCATGGCTACCCTACCACATGTTCATATCATGCCTACCTCACAATCGTATACAACTTCTATTTCTATTCCTACGTTCACGTCTATTCCACCCACTGTGGCAAGCCCGGCCCATCCACATGGTGGGCCCCAATCGCTTCTTCACCTATTCTACAAGCATCGTAGATGTCTCACTATGTTCTCTCTCAAACCAACCAAGCCTCATAGATGGTACAACCCAACACGGGGCTATGGTCTATTCCATTGATGACACAAGCAGTCTATTCGGTGGCTCAAACTGCAGTTGCTGCTCCAACAACACCACCTGCCAAGTGGTGGATAGTGCAAGTAGCACCTTTTGTGGGGACTACTCCAATGGTACCACTGATGGGTCACACCACGACCCCTACCATTCCATAGGTGGGACCCACCTCGGCAATTTCCCAACTACCTACAACATCGCAAGGTCTAGACCAAGTGTTCTAGCTCATCCAAACCCTTACTGAGGAAATAAAATGCCTCAAAGTTGCTGGGTTTGACATGATACAAGTCATGGACTTTTATCAGGATGATCCCATCAGCCCTGCAATCCCTACTCTGATACTGCCCCCAGGGATGTCCCTCCCACACTTCACGAAATATGATGGGGAGTCAGATCCCAATGCACATCTTGTCACCTTTAGATCTGAATCTTTGCTATTGCAACAATGGTCACACATGATTATTCATGTCTTTGCCATGTACCTAGTTGGGAAAGCCCTAGATTGGTATCATGCACTACCACACTCATCCATTTTGACTCTGGAAGAGCTTTTGACCCAATTCGTAACATGCTTCAAGTACAACTTGAAGCTAGAAACCATGCTGGATCAGTTGATGAGCGTGAAGCAAGATCCTCTAGAGCCAGTCCAAAAGTTCATCTAGCATTGGAGTGCAAACCTTAATGAAATCTACGAGCTCATCATGGAGGTCCACTTGCTGGCCATCTTTAAGGGTGCAGTGAATGACTTCATTAAGTTCAAACTGTACTACCTCACTCCTTGCACTCTTAGCCAAGCCTTCACTCAGACTAAGAGTATACAGGACATGGTCGAGGCAAGCAAAGACCCAACTTACATCGCTTACAAAAAAACCTTCACAAAGAAGGAAAAAGGTAAGGCCCTAACAACCACAATGGCCATTGTGGCGACTGAGGCCAAGCCCAAACCTAGTAACAATTGTAGCAATAATAGCAAGAAATCAGCCATACCTACAACTAATCCCACACCCAAACAAAGCCGTGCACTGCAACCTGCTATACTTACACCTGAGACATCTACACAACCCAAACCCAACTTTGAGCACAAAGATTGCTCAAAGTACACCACATTGCCTCTCAAGCCTTCAGAACTTCTGAAGTAGCTATTGGCAATGGGGTACATCCAACACAAGTAGATGTTGGAAGAAGTAAGCAGGAAACATCAATGCTACTGCGAACTCCTTAGGAACCCCTTGTCAGCCCTACCCAATGAGCCCCTAGTTCCTAAGGGTTTTAGGCTGGACAGGTTTTGTGACTACCACCAACAGTGTGGTTACAACACGGACTACTATCTGGCATTGCAGGATGACATCCAGAGATTAATTGACTAGGGAAAACTAGTGTTGGATGAAAGCAACCCAGTGTGCCTTGAAAACCAATCTATGTCTGTCTACACAGATCCCCTAAATAGCAACAATGCAAATTACATAATCAATGCCATTAGCATTGACAGTGATCCTAGGCCATCCTAGCAGCCATTTGTGGTCCATGTGCCTTAGCGTAGTGCACCGATGCCACCAGTAGCTGGCCAAAGCTTGTAACAGTCGTTCATCATGAGAGTCCCTCCATGGACATCCACCTTTGAGCCACCTATTAGCAGGGCCACGCGGTCTTGCCCATTAACACTGCTAGCTCCATTTTTCATCAGGGGGCTAATGCCTTTGACAACCCCCATCCCATGCAAAATAGTTGAATAGCCTTCTTGTCCTAAAAGGCAAGAAGTTCACTTTGTGGGAGAGATGTTGAAGGGCAGTACCATCCAAGGTACCCCCAAGCCTATGTCTTTGCCCCCTGCATCTGTGCCTTCATCACCAAAGAAAAATGTTGACACGACCATACCATTTGCACCAAAAGGGTCTAAACCCAAATTTGAAGTTGCCCCTCCTTAGAAAGTTCAACTTCTAGGATGAATAGAAGAGGAGGAAAATGCCAAACAGGGGGGTGGCCAAGACCTCTTGAACATCCTCACCCAGGTCAAACAAGCTCTAAAACAAAAAAACACTACATTGAGCTTGTACAACCTAATCATGACATCTATCCCACACCGCGAGGCTCTGATCCTCATGTTGACAATGACTTCAATCAAAGAAGACATGCCAGTGGAAGAGGAAGTGATCTACTTAGTCATGCTTCCCTCCACACCTGTAGAGTCAGAATAGCCTCAACTAACCTTCTACGACGATGCCATTAGGGAAGATCCCAAGAGGGGTCAAGTGACTATGACATCCCTTTTCATCATAATTTGGTGAAACACCACAAAAATTTGGACCTAACACTTTCAGACAAGAATTGAGCTAAGTCATGATGCTTCCCAGCATGACCGAAACTTGCGAACTTCAAAAACAGCATCAAACGGAGTCGAATCAAGCAAGTAAAAGTTCCCCAAGATTCATTGGAGGCTATTTCAACATCTGGCAATAAGAACTGCAAGTTCCAAGCTCAAAACACTTAGTTTTGACTAAGTATATTTCTTGCACACAGGCCTGCATGCCCAGCGTGTAGCTCAGCGTGTAGTAACTTTCGGGCCCCAAAAACTCACCAAAACAAGCCATAAATGAAGGTTTGGACTCCCCAAGACCTTCCCCAACGTCCCTAGTAGCTCTCAGGCACCTGAAAATCAAATTTTGGGCTCCAAATAATTTTTTTTCATGCCTGAACGCTGGCCTACATGCCTAGCGTGTACTATCATAGACAGATCAAAACAGGCACTTAGAGCATGATTTTCATAGGAAATCAACTCCCAAAGGTAGGGAAACCATTAGGCATCATCCTGGGCTCCAAAAATTCAAGTTTTAACCTTGAAAAGTGTCACTTTCATGCCTGTACGCTGGCCTGCATGCCTAGCGTGCAGCCTAGCATGCACCACTTTGAACAAGGTTGATTGGGCATTTTAGGCAAGATTTTGACATGGAGTTAGCCCTCAAGGCATGGTCAATGAATCTACAAGTCCACAGGCTCTAGAGACATCAATTTTAGGCATTAGAAGGGTCATTTTTGGCCTTGCATGCCTAGAGTGCACACCTGGTGTGCAGCACAGCGTGCACACTAGAAACATGCCCAAAACTCAATCAAAATGAAGCCAAATGAGTCCCTAGATGTCTTGGAGAACCACCAACACTTAGGGAACAATTATCCAACTCCAGTGTACAAGATTAGGCTTGAAAATTATAGTTTTTATGCCCACACACTAGCCTGCATGCCCAGCATGTACCCCCACGTGTACACTTTTGGAGCCTCCTAAAACCCTATCAAATCAAGGTCAAATGAGCCCAAAATCGACAGGTAGCATCCTCAAGACATCAGACATCTAGATACATGCTCAAAATTAGCTTCACAATTCAGAATTTGGTCAAAAATGCTTCATGCTTACCGACACGATGTCCAGCATGTGGAGCATATACGCCCAACGTGTACACGTTGGCATTGTTCATGCTGTACACTTGTAAAATTTCATTCTTTTGCACTCAGTCAATGCTCCACATGTCACTTGATCCAAAATTCTAGCATCCCATAGCCAATCATCCCATCTTAGATTTGAATTTAACACCCAAACTTTTATAAAAACCCTGATTTTTGACCAAATTGAGGTTGT
>MNCI01008784.1:299216-309700 GCA_015680685.1 Gnetum montanum
ATGTCGTTGCAGACATGTGATAGTTTAACATCATTTCAGATGAAGAATGTAGTTTAATATCATTTCGGATGAAGAATGTGGCCTATTGGTTTAGAAAATTTTTGATTTTTCTTAATTTAACTTTAGGAGTGACATTGATAGGTGTGATTCTGTACTCAGCATCCCCTTCACTGATTACGTTGAATGGTAATTCAGCCCAAGGGATGTCTGATGGAATAGGCTCTATGTTGGTGTCTTCTAGTGTTTTCGTATGTATAGTAGTTTCGATGTTTGGTGTAGTTTCTAGGTTAGGTGGTGTATGTATAGTTTCAGGTTCAGGTGTTTTTGTGCTAGGTGAAGTTTCTTTTACATCTGATGGATCATTGTCTACTAGTTGCATGCAACTTTGTTCTTTCTTTGCGTCATCTTGTTTAGGCTCTTCAAACTTAACCTCTGAGCCTTGATTTGTATTTGTATGCAACAAGATGGTAGGTGTAGCAGCCTCCCCGTGTATAATGATTTCACTACCTTCATAAGGCAGGTGGATTTCCTGGTGTATGGGGGAAGAGACTGCTTTGAGTTGGGCCAGCCAGGGTCTTCCTAATATTAAATTGAACCCTGGCATTTCATCAATGACAACGAAGTTAGCTGATGTGGGGAATCGATCCTCTGCTATAAATTTCATAGTTATGGTGCCTTTTACTACTACGTGTGATCCACTAAACGATTTTAAACATGTGGTGGAGGTCGGTCTAATTAGTTCCATAAGCCCTAATTGTTCAATGATGGGATAGGGTACTACGTTCATGGCAGCTCTATCATCTACATGCACTCTATGTATTTTGAATTGATTTACTTGTATCGTTATGAACATAGGTGCGGTTGTTACTTCTCCTATTTTCTCATCAGTTTTTATGTTGTTAGTATGGAATCCTAGTGATTGAGAAGTCAATCCTCAAGGTGAATACATTACTGCATGGATAGGAAGTTCATTCGGACGTAGGTCTTCATTTACTGGGATTGATGTCAACATACGTACTAGGGCTTTGCGATGAGTTTGAGAAGTTAATATCAGGTCATATAGGCTTAATGAAGTGTTTTTCTATTTAAGTGCCTGCGTAACTTACGTTAGGGCTGTTGTTAGATCTTTACTATTAGGTGTATGCTTGTTAATGGTTACTTGGTCCATCGGGCCCAACAGTTTTATCTCACGTGTAGCTGGTTTGACATTTTCTTCCGTAACCGTTGATTTGGACGTATCATGCATGCCTGATGATTCTCCCTTATAGCTTGTGTTTGGTTCATTATTAGGTGATGTCATGGGTATTGCACTTAATGGAGTAGGCTTGGGGAGTCCTAAGGCAAGCTATTGACGTTCTTTCTCCAATCGCTCCCGTGTGTGCTTGTCTGCCAGGCATTCCCTCGTGTGACGCGGGGGAGCATTTGGTTTCTGAACATTTGGTTGCTTTGGAACATGTATGATGTATGGAGTAGGATGGGGTTGCGATCGGGTGGTCGAAGGTGGTTGAGTATTAGGTGGTTGAGTGTCAGGCTGCCTAGGCACCCTAACAATGTACGGGGTCAGTTTGTCTTGTGTTTGCGGAATGGAAGGTTGATAGTTATAAGGATATTTGGATATCTTGACCACATATGGAGTTGGTTTAGTTGGTGGTTGTACCTCTGTATTTGGAATTGCAGGTGGCACCTGGAGTACATAGGGAGTGGGCCGAGTAGGAGGTTGTGTGTTTGCAGTAGCAGCGGTAGGAGGTACATGCACTACGTATGGTTTGTCTTGTGGTGGTATGGTGGAGGCTGCCACCGTGGGGGGTATCCAAATGACATAGGGTCTTTGCAGGGTAGGAAAGTTATATGGAGAGTATGATGATTGAGGTGCAGGGGTTTGAATAGGAGGAATACGAACTACGAAGGGTCTCTTACGTGTTTGCTATTCATCATCTAAACAANCCGTTAGGTGTGGCTAAGCCTAGATTCTTGACCAATTCACAGAATCAATCATGTCTTTGAATAGCTGTAGGAGAAATCTACTTGTGTTTAATCATTCCATCCTTCAAAAGTTGGGCAAATAGTTGAGAAGGCATCGCAGGTAGTGGTGTGTATTAGGAGGGATCTTTCCTCTCAAAGTTTCGAGCATGACCTATTGTAGCAGTTTGTGATGTAGAAGGTTTGGGTGCAGTAGCGGGAGCAGGTCTAGCATAGTTAGTAGGGGTAGTAGTTGATTTACCTTGTTGTCCCGTACTCATTTGTTGTGTTTCTGCTACTGCTGCTATAGTTGCCTTAGCCTTTTATTTTTCTTTCTTGTTGTGTTGGTTTTTAAAGGCTGAATAGGCTGGGTCATGACTATTTTATGCAGCTTTTTCAATATTCTTTATTTGTACAAATGCTTGGCTAAGAGTGCATGCATTAAGATAGTATAGTTTGGACTTGACAAAATCATTAATGACCCCCTTTAGAATAGTGAGGAGATAAGTCTCTGGGATTGGCTCATGGAGCTCATTGAGGGTAGCACTCCACTATTGAATAAATTTTTGAACAGGTTCAAGTGGTGCTTGCTTGACCTGTATGAGGCTATCAAGTGTTGCTTCAGGCTTCAAGTTATACTTGAACCTGGTAACGAACTAGTGTAATAAATCTTCTAAAGAAAATATTGAGTTTCAGGGCAAAGCTTGATACCAGTCAAGTGCTCTCCCTGTGAGGGACATTGGGAACACTTGCAAGATGGCATGTGGCCATGCCTAAAGTAACACACACTCTAGTCTAAATGTTACAAGATGGGTGTTGGGGTCTATTTCCCCATTGTATTTAGTTAACATGGATAAGAAAACACCCTTAGGTGATGTTAGAGGAGGGACCGAAGAGCTAATAGGGTCATCCTGATAGAAATATACTATCTTAAGCTCTTCTTCAGTAGCGGTTTTGAGGTGCTTAACCTCATCAGTTAGCTCTTGCATCAGTTTTTTGGCTTCAGCCCAGTCTTGAGCACCAGGCAAGATAGTAGATTGATTATGTTGTGTAGTATATAAGTTAGATTATTGTACGGTGTGCTGGAAGGAGGAAAGTTGAGTGGTTGGAGGTTGTGCTTGTGGAATATTCATAGTAGGTGGTACTAAGGGTGGCGCATTGTAGGAAAAGGGTTGCTGTTGTTACTGCTATTGTACTTGAGGGATGTTAGTGGGTGGAATTGTAGGAGGCGGTATGTTGTAGTGAGGGGGTTGATGCGGTTGGACACCAGTCGCAGCCCACTGCCCGGTCATGTTTTGTGAAGGAACACCCTGAACTTATTGAGTTGAAGTGGTGAAGGGTGCTCCTTGGGTTTGGATTCGTCGTATATAGTGCACGGATGTAGAAGTTGGTATCACATATGGCATCCCGATCACTCGGGGTGGGAAGGTCACTCCTACATTATTTTGAGGAGGGTGTTGTTGGGGTTGTATTTGCAAGAGAGGGGGTAATGTGGTGACTAGAGGAATAGTTGTGAGGGGTATATTGAGTTGGGTATCGATCACTGGAGGAGTGGGAATAAGCATGGATGGTTCCTGTTGGATTACATGTGCTTGGGTGATTTTAAATGATTGGAGGGACACAGTTTCCCCTGTGAATGGGTGAAACAATGGGTTCGCGTAAGTTTGTGGGCTGAGGGTATGGTATGAATCTTCACGTTCAAACTGAGCCATAAAGTCATCCTCCTCCTCTAATTGAGGAGTTGCCATGGACTACTCTAGAGACTGATTCCTCACTAGGAGGAGCTATGAAATGAGTTCAAAGTAGTGCTCTGGAAGAGGGATGATGTCATATGGGGAAGGGATGAACTCATGTCCTCCCTTATGATATAGTTCATATTGTCTCTTAACCTCCATTTCAGTTTGATCAACTGCTAGGCCAGCTTGGATTTTTATGCATATAAAATTGTATTATTCTTGTGTTATAATGTTAAATGATGGATTTCTCCCTTGCAGTCTGAGAGACCAGCGAGGTCGTGCTGTGGGTTACATTGCGAGCAGTGGGATGGTCATGGGGCCAACGGTATCTGTAATGGGATTGGTTGAAAGGTTGGTATTGGCAGTATTCATGGTAAAAAGGTCTTGAACGTAAGAAGTGTATGCAGATGAAAATTTGGTTAAGTGCAAAAGTATGAACAACGTGCTCAGCGTACAACGTATAGGCACTGTTGTCAGTGTGAAGGGACTGATAACAACTTGTGAACTAAGCTCACAATATGTAGGTTGCGACAGTCAGCGTACAAATAGAGTGATGAGTATGTAGGATAGCTAAGTTGGGTGCAGATAGTCTACAACGTGCAGGTTGTCAGGCAGCATGTAGACAAGGCCTACAGCTTGCAGGTTATCAGGCAGTGTGTAGACAAGGCCTACAACGTGCAGGTTGTCAGGCAGCGTGTAGACAAGGTCTACAGTGTGTAGGTTGTCAGGTAGCATGTAGATAGGGTCTACAACGTGCAGGTTGTCAGGCAGCATGTAGACAAAGTGTACAATGTGCAAATCAGTAGGGTAGCATGCAGACAGAGTCCACAGTCATGCAAGTAAGATGGTTGCAGCGTGTAGACGCTGAGAATGCTGCAGAACAGGGTACAAATTTGGGAGGTTCAAAATTGCTGAGTCTGAGGGTGTCCAGTAGTAGATCGGCAACACAGGGAGCAGGTGTATGAGATCAAATTAGATTTAGACAGTTTCATGTCCTCCTTCTAGCGTCATTTTCTGTACTGTCTAAAATCTTCGGTGCATGGATGGAATGAAACAGACACCGAGAGATCCATAGATAGGCATAGAAGACCCTACCTTCGATTGAGGATGAGCTGGAATTGACGAAGGTAGAGTACCTTGGGTGGTCCGCACGCGAATCAGACAAGGATTTCCTCAACATATAACAATGTGCAATACGTTGGGTTATGTGTAAACAACGTAATAAATGTAAACTAGAACGTAAAATGTGTAGGGATGTAAATGAGAGATAGACAAGAACAAATGAAAATTTTAACAAATATTAGCCAAAAATGCAGCAATATTATTGCATGATGAAAATTACAATGCACCGGTCTAAATGCAGTTGTGGATCTGACACAAGGCAGATGAAGAGCCTCGGTGGGCGCAGAGGGATGATGGTTAGCTAGTTTAAATTATAGGCATAGCGTGAAGGCTTTATATTCAATGTATAGGGTATAAGTCTAGCATATGGAATTCCTATTTGATTTTCTAAATACCTTCAGGTTCTTTGTCTCTAGTTTGCCCAAATTGCCAACCTCGATTTAGTGAAAAGTTGGGATTTTTATGAGGTTTTGGGCATTGGATTCGGATCTGGAGGGTATGAGTGGCTGTGGGATGCTAGAATTTCGGATTGGGTGACATGTGGAGCATTGAATGAGTGTGAAAAAATAAAATTTTACAAGTGTACAGCGTGAACCATGCCAGTGTGTACATGTTGGGTGTATACGCTCCACATGTTGGACAGCGTGTGGGCAAGCATGAAGAATTCCTAACCAAATTTTGAACTGTGGAGCTAGTTTTGTGGATGGATCTAGATGTATGATGTCTCGAGCATGCTACTTGTTAAATTTGGGCTCATTTGGACTCAATATGTCATGGTTTTGAAAGGCTCTGACTGGTATACACTGGATTGCACGCTGGGTGTACATGCTGGGCGTGCAGGATGTACATGCTTAGCATGTGAATATTCAAAGTGCATGATTCTAAGATCAAAACCTGATTCTCTTGAGCCCATGATGACACCTAATAATTTCCCTATCTCTGAGAGTTGATGCCTTGTGAAAATCTTGCTCTGAAGTGCCTGTTTCGGGTAGTCTTTGAAGTCACATGTTGAGCGTGCACGTCCTGGGTGTGCACACTGAGCGTATACGCTAGGTGTGCAAGTTACATACTTAGTGAAAGCCAAGTATTTTGAGCTCCAAATTTGCCATGTTTGATGCCAAATGTTGCCGTAGTCTTCTGTGGATCCCAGGGAACCATTTCTTGCTCAGTTCAACTCCGTTTGAAGCTATCGGTGGGGCCGTCAAGCTTTAGTCATGGTGGGGAGCATCACGATTTTAGCTCAATTCTTGTTGGAGAACTACTAAGCTTAGAATTTTGTGATGTTTTAGAAGGCACCCTTTGTGGTCAAAGTACCACCACAGTTGTCCACTAAGACGTTAAACTAGCATGATGCACCAACGACAATATCAAAAAAACCTTTCGTTATCAAGGTGCCACAACAAGCTAGTCAAACACCAACGAATCCTCCCAAACTACCATTTGTCATAAAGGTGCCACCATGAAATGGCCCCTCACCTACCCAGAGCCCAACCATAGGCAATGTCTCAACCTCTTCTTCCTCAAAAGTCAACATTGCCAACAACATGGGTAAGCCTACCAAATGGTAGCAGAAGAGGACAAACAAACAACGAACAACATCCATAGCCAAAACAAAGGCCATACCTAGTACACAACAACCAAATGCTAGGGGCCCTACCCCTAGTCCCAAACAAACCATGCCCAAGCCCTCAACCCATACAGAGGCAACTAATGCAATGGCAAACAACACGAACTTTGTAGCTACACTGGCCTAGGTGAAAGAAACGCTCAAACAAAAGAACATAACCATGAGCTTGTACAACCTAGTCATGACATCATCGGCTCATCGTGAAACCTTAGTGCAAACATTAGCATCCATTCTTATTATAGAGGACATCCTTGCTAACATGGAATCCATCCATGCAACGATTTCAAAACACACACCACAAGGATTGGGTTCAAACACCTTAGCCTTCTGTGACGATGCAGTTAAAGTCAACCCCAAATGAGGGGAGGTCATAATAGCTCCATTGTCGATTAGCATACGTGTTGGGCAATGTACCATTCATAGAGTGCATGTTAATGATGGCATGGCAACAAATGTAGTTCTATACTCTGTCATCAACAAACTAGGCATGGTAGATGAGATCATGCCAACAGAAACCACGTGTTTAAAATCCTTCAACGGATCACGTGTCACAGTCAAGGGCAAGATTAACCTAGCCTTTGTGGTAGGTGAATAATTCTCCACCAGCACGAAATTCATTGTCATAGAAAAGATGCCAAGTTTCAACATGATTCTTGGTAGACCTTGGCTAGCCCAACAATGAGCCTTTTCCTCACCGATACATCAAGAAATCCACCTTCCATACGAAGGTGGACTAGTCATTATACATGGCAACAACACTCCCTTTCAAGCTGACCATAACATAGAAATGTCATAGGTCTTAAAAGAAGAGCCTCTTGATGCAACACACGTGGCAACAAACGCAACACCTAGAGCTAAAATGCCTGAACGAGTGGTAAAAACCGAAAGCCTCCCAGAGCAACCTAGCACGCCTCCTAGACCACATCCAGCTAGGAAACAACCGCATGATCAAGGCTCCCTTACGACCAAAAACACATCTTATCCCCACCCACTCTTCACCTTTGTTCATTGTGCATACATCACCTTTGCTTGCATGGTACTAGTTTACGTGTTTGCACGTAGCCCGAAAAGGCCTTAAACTAACCTGTGGCCCAAAAAGGCCTTAAACTAAACTGTGGCCCAAAATGGCCTTAAACTACCACCTTTTTGCATTGTCTTATTTTTACTTGTGCATTTTAGTTCATGTTTTCTGCAGTTTCTATATAACATTTTTTTCTCTAGTTGCTTTTGTTTACAGGATCATACGGACGCACACGCATGCATCCACACCGATGGTCCTGAAATCACGACCTAAAATTGATACCACAGAATAGTCCTAGCATCATGATAGTAAATTGATACCACAGAGTATCTGGTATGACATTAAACTACCACATTTTGATTCACCAAAGTCTGCTAAGACTATAAACTAGCTTACCTGTTCATAGTCCGCCACGACTATAAACTAGCATTGCACCATCTGCTACAATGATAATTGGCAACGTCCAATGGGTTATGACATAAAACTAATCCACAAAAGTCTGCTAAGACTATAAACTAGCAAGATCATTTCTGGTACATTCATCTACTGCTATAATTCATGACATTTCTTCATCAATGCCTACTGCATCATTCATCACAACGGCTCTAACAACACTATTGCTGCTCATTTTGTTTACCTTAAGTTTCACATGGTGCCTCCATTTGCATCAGTCACATTCATGTCTGAATGTTCGCTAACTCATTCACTTGTGGTTTTCTTGTCTTCTTGGAGTTGTGTTTGCAGGATGACACCTAGTGGTGCTCATACACAGATACACTTCATCACGGTGACACGGTATCACATTGTTTCTGATGCACACAACCAGGTTAATTAATCTGTTCAAAAGTACATTTCTAGTTCCCAATACATTCTCCATTTCCCCAACAATCGCTTTCCCCTTCCTACTGGGTTACAATTCCTAGATACACCCAGTACACCCCAAAACTTTGAGCATACGATTTCACGCTATGACACTCTCAAGCAGTTGCAACACACAACATGACATATGAGTATGAGTGTAAAATTGAAAGAAAGCTCTTTCCAAAAAAAATGAAAAAGAACAAAAAAATGAAAAAGAAAAATAATAATAAAAAAGAACAAAAAAATGAAAAAGAACAAAAAAGAAAAAGAAAAAGAGAGAGAGAGAGAAAAGAGCAAAATGAACCACAAGACCCTTGGCACTTCCCATACAAGCCCCAAGCGGGAAGGCAATTGTCTTGGAAAGAAATACTTGTGTCTCAAACCATCATGTTTCACCTCACTACATGGTTTTGGCTTATGGAAAATAGGTTCCCTTAGAAACACAACAAGGATCTTGTTTCTCCAAAGAACACATGCTATGTCATCGCGTGGGTTTGGTTGCGTCAATAAGTTCTCTTAAACTAGATGCAAGAGTCTTGTTCCTCCAAAGGACACACACATCTCATGCATTGCTTCCAGGTATGCTAGATACTGGCTACTATCAAGAACCAACATGGCCTATTTGCATTCATAAACATTTCTCTCCCACACCAGCACAGTCCCTTGATCAATTCCCAATCCCACAGTTGACATCATTTGAAAACTTCATTTTTGAATCCCAGGTACTTCTGAACACAGTGCGATGACATCTGGCCAAGTGCTAAAGGACAATGCTTGCTACCAGTTTGCTTGTGGTGTTTTTTACTTCTTTTTTGATGCTTCTTGGATTGATTCCTCCAAGTTTCAACAAAGAGGGGCCAATGAAACACCACAAAAATTTGGACCTAACACTTTCAGACAAGAATCAAGCTAAGTCATGATGCTTCCCAACATGACCGAAACTTGTGAACCTCATAAACAACATCAAACAGAGTTGAATCAAGTAAGTAAAAGTTCCCTAAGATCCATTGGGGGCTATGTAAATATTTGGCAACAAGAACTACAAGTTCCAAGCTCAAAACACTTATTTTTGACTAAGTATACTTCTTGCACATAGGCCTGCATGCCTAGCGTGTAGCAACTTTTGGGCCCCAAAAACTCACCAAAACAAGCCATAAATGAAGGTTTGGACTCCCCAGAACCTTCCCCAAGGTTCCCAGTAGCTCTCAGGCACCTGAAAATCAAATTTTGGGCTCCAAATGATGGGTTTTCATGCCTACATGCTGTCCTACACGCCCAGCATGCACGCCCAACGTGTACCATCATAAATAGACCAAAATAGGCACCCAGTGCATGATTTTCATAGGAAATCAATTCCTAGAGTTAGGGAAACCATTAGGAATCATATTGGGCTCCCAAAAGTCAAGTTTTAACCTTGAAAAGTGTCACTTTCATGCCTGTACGCTGGCCTGCACGCCCAGCGTGTATGCCCAGAGTGTAGCCCAGCTTGCACCACTTTGAACAAGGTTTATTGGGAATTTTAGGCAATATTTTGACATGGAGTTAGCCCTCAAGGAATGCTCAATGAATCTACAAGTCCACAGGCTCTAGAGACATCAATTTTAGGCATCATAAGGGTCATTTTTGGCCCTGTATGCTCAGAGTGCACGCCTGGCATGCAGCACAATGTGCACATTAGAAACATGCCCAAAACTTAGTCAAAATGAAGCCAAAATGAGTCCCTGGATGCCCTGGAGAACCAAAAACACTTAGGAAACAAGGATCCAACTTCAGTGTAAATATTAGGCTCCAAAAATGAAGTTTTCATGCCCACACATTGGCCTGCACGCCTAGCGTGTATGCCCAGCATGTACACTTTTGGAGCCTCCTAAAATGCTATCAAATCAAGGTCAAATGAGCCCAAAATCGACAGGTAGCATCCTCAGGATATTAGACATCTAGATCCATGTTCAAAACTAGCTTCATAATTGAAAATTTGGTCAAACATTCTTCATGCTTGCCCACAGGCAATCCAGCGTGTGGAGCGTATATGCCCAGCGTGTACACACTAGCATGGTTCACGCTGTACACTTGTAAAATTTCATTCTTTTGCACTCGGTCAACACTCCACATGTCACCCAATCCAAAATTCCAGTATCCCATAGCCAATCATCCCATC
>MNCI01008784.1:309787-333294 GCA_015680685.1 Gnetum montanum
ACTTAGAGCATCTAGAACACCCACCTTGCACACTAGACTTCTACCTTGCATGCTAAGCATACAGCCTTCACGCAGTGCCTGTAGCCCAAACTAGCATACCATCACCCCTCTGCATTCACCGGGGCTTTTCGCTTGTCTTGTGTCAGATCCACAACTATGTTCAGACCGTGCACTGTAATTTTTATTATGCAATAAAATTGCTTCATTTCTGGTCAAGATTTGTTACATTTTTTATTTATTCTTGTTTACCTTTTTTGCTTATATTCTTGCACATTTATGCACTGGTTTACGTTTATTACGTTGTTTACAAATAACCCAACGTATTACACATTGGCATATGTTTGGGAAAATCCTTGTTTGATCCATGTGCGGATCACCCAAGGTACTCTACCTTTGTCAAATCCAGTTCATCTACAAGTGAAGGTAGAGTCTTCTATGCTTGTCTGTAGATCTCTCGGTGTCTATTTCATTCCAACCATGCACCGATGATTTCAGACAGTACATTCGGGTCGGCCAACACCAGATCCAAAGGGTACACATTGATGATAAGGCTGCTACGAATGTGATCCCCTTTACTATTGTGGACAAGTTGGGCTTGGTCAACCAGATCAAGCCCACAATGATGTCATGCTTGAGGTCATTCAATAGGGCATAGGTTGTGGTGAAGGGTATAGTTCACATAAACTTTGTAGCAGGGGACCAGTTCCCCACAAGTGCAACATTCATCATGGTCGAGGAAATGCCCTAGTTTAATTTGATCTTGGGGAGATCATTTTTAGCACAACTTAGGGTTGTCTCCTCACCCATACACCAGGAGATCCACCTGCCTTACATAGGCAAAGAGGTGGTGATCCACTGTGATGAAGTAGCAATGCAAGCGATCCACAACATAGGTGTGGAACAGGGCTCAGAGGTCATAACTTTTGAGAACGAAGCACCTGTCACAGTTTACACTGATCATCTGGTAGGAGGATCAGCTCGGCAAGTCAACCGTCAAAGTGCAAACACATGGGCTGAGTTACCCTTCCAAGTGGGGGACAACGATGTAGACGAAGGTCCTAGTAGAGCACCTTAGCCTTACACTTTGCTCAACCCACATTGGATCAAGAAGCAACTACGTCTAGCGTAGAAACACCACAACTTCCTACCCACACACCACCCTCATGCATTCAAACAATGGCCTGAAATGGCCTAAAACTACACTATGGCCTGAAACAGCCTAAAAATAGCAATGTCACGCTATGGCCCGAAACGGCCTAAAACTAGCAATGTGTAAAGGCCTGAAATGGCCTAAAACTAGCAATGTGTAATGGCTTGAAACGGCCTAAAACTAGCACATGAAAGCATGAACATTTTACTCGAAAATTAGCATGTATGCAATGCACAAGTTAGTGCAGAATCAATTTCTGTATCACAAAATCCTCTTTTCTTTATTCAAAATTGTTTTCTTTTAAACAATGTTTGCAAAATTTGTCACACAAAAATTCAAAATTCGAAAGAAAATCCCATGCTATCATGGGTCATTTTTGTTCGCATCATCTTCGCCTTTTGTTCCTGCATCATTTGCTTGTGCATTGCCTTCCCCTAGATTGTCCTCTTCCAGTTCTTCATTTCCTCACTCTATGAGCCCTACACCCTCACCTGGGGCCTGCATCGTAGGGGTGAAACGATTAGCTAGGATAATAAACGTAAACTATAATAGAGCATGAGGATTAATACAATGAAAAGAAACTAACCTGAGAAGGGTTCACATCTATCTTGAAGGGTATCTGGTCTAAATCAAGCCTGAGGTGATGCTAGACCTCCTCTATCATGACATCCACCAAACACCTTTTTCTTGGTTCAACGTTTGCTGTAGCAGCTCTCTCCCTTTTGGTGATTTTCCACCTCAGTGGTCCTAGAGAAAAGGAGATGATCGCGATCTCTCCTATGGGAAGGTCCACTTTCTAGTTAAGAGATTTCATAACCTTGACCTGCTCCTTGAATTTGGTATAGGCCCTAGAAGCATTGATGGAATTCATGAATGCCTCATATGTAAATGCCTCCATAGCAGCATCTTCGTATAACTTACGATGGGTGGAATTTTTCCATTTATACATATGTTTATGGTTTCTTTGGGACTACCCCCATTCATAAACCTTGGCACTAAATTCTTTTAAATCTTGACACTTCTGGTCTAGCAGGTCCATCTGCATCTGCTGTTCTATTAGTTCACAGGTGGCCTCAATGTTCTGACGTGCAACTATCCAAAACTTGACATAGTCTATCACAGCCGTGTGCCAGTCCTCATTGTTAGTGTCATGGGCTATGAGGAACCTGTTCTTCGACTTAAGGTCCTTCACCTCGGTGCTCAAGTAGGCCTCCCTTTGCTCAGCCTTTTGGACCCATTTTCATAGGTCCTCATTGACATGCTTATACTCCCACATGGAGCGTGTTGAGTGCAAAGCACATTTGCAAACCTCGTCATATGCACGATGAGATACCTCGGTCACCTTGGGTAGGAATGTGGACACAACATTAACTTTCAAAGGTCGTGTTGAGTCCCATTTGAGTCAAGTGGCTACCATGAAACGAAGAGCACACCAATTGCATTAGCATAGCATAAGTAGTTAACGCAAGAAATTCTAGCATAACAATGCAAAAGAAAATAATACTACTAGTTATCTGCTTCAGGGTCCACCTATTGAAGGTGGTGAATCATGTCATTAATGATTCCTTGCATGAACACAAACTTCGAGGACCTCAGCCCATGATTCCATGTGAATCGGTGGGGGTCTTGTAGCATCAATAGTAGCACCTATCGCATAACCAAATACATTAGCAATGACCAAAATAGGCTATGAAAAGGTAGACATATCACCGAACTCACCAACATCTGATTGTGATCTCTCTTCTGGTTGATGCAAAATGATGGCAGTAGCCTAGCCAATGGTTCTTGTTGGGTCCCTATGGACCTCCTCTTTATGCACTAGTGCTTTTCCTTTAAGGAGACTAGCATATTTTTTATTCAAGGGAAAATCCTCCTCACTAGTAGAAGGATTCTCCCTAATAATGAAAGCCCTTGCCTTAATTGAAGGAGCTCCCTTCCTTTCGATCGGAGCCCTCCTCTCTAAGATTGGGGTCTCCGTGTCTTTATTCCTTGTCCCTATCTTAGGGCTGACACCTCTTCATCACCTTCTTATTCTTCCTCTTCTTCTTTTGGTGGTCAAGAAATCCATTTGCATTAGCTCAAAGTAAGTTAGCCTAAGGCAGGTGCTACGCTACGCTATGTCACCTAGCGTAGCAGATAACAACAAAGTGAGCATTAAATGAAAATGTTTACTAATAGGAGGCTACGGCCTCTATAGTTTAAGCCATATTCTTCACCCCTCCTCTTCCTCCGTGCGAAGGGTTTCCTTAGCCAAAGGAGGCCTCTTCTGCCGCAACGTGCTAACGGTAGTCTTAGCTATGAGACGTTCACCCCACGACACGTTACCATCCACAGTGGGAGGTGTCTCTCCTATGCTTTCTTGGCCATGAACGTTGCAGGCTACCCAATCCTTAGTCGTTACAAAAAATGACTCCCCAATTAGTTCTAGGGGATCCTGGGCTTGGATGGTCTAAAGGATTTGGCGAATCCACAGCCTGGAGATCTGGTCGCGATTTCGCATGACCTAGACTCCATTTTCCTAATCCACCAGGAACTCCATGAAATGCTTAAGGTAGGCTATGTAAAAGGCATAATGGATGTTGGAACAGGACTCCATTTTCTTACGGTGCCCCAAGATCTCGGTCTGCAAGCATTTACATAGAGACTCTGCCCAGTTGTAATGGGCCCCCTCCTCCATAACCTCATGCATTATCCAGGCTTGCTCAATCCCCAGGACATTCCCCTGAGTAAGTAGTTGGGGAAAGGCATGAGCACGGAAGACAGGGTAGACCCCCTTGGTGGGTTCCGCCTTGAGCTTCTTCATAGGGAGCCCCTTGCACTCCTTGGTAAGCCCTAATCACTCCTAGATGTCCTTCTTCTGAAGGGTTAGCTCCATCTTGGACTTTGCCCCTATGAGGGCACGTTCGGAAGGGACACCGAATAGATCTGTGAACAACTGGTCATTGATTTCAATGACCACATGTATGTTGTGCACGTATAGGTGGAAGCAGCTCACCTTGTCAAAAAAGGATTCAACTAGGAAGAGCATCTCAGCGACAAGAACGTTTAGATTCAGGGCTAGGAATAGATCCATAAGCCCCACCTTTTTGATGTTTTAGACCAGGGAGTCCAAGGCCACACCATTTAGCCAGCATTGGCTCATCTCTACTTCTCCATACTTGAAGTAGATATTTGCCCCCTGTGTCTTAACGGTTACCACCGTCACCTCCTAAGGCTTCCTCGCCCCTAAAATAGTTTCTCAAAAATGTTTAGCAAAAAAATTTAGAGAATTTCAAAATTGCAAAGATACTTAAGCATGCAACACTTACTACTTGGCCTACCAGGTCGGTACAGCAGCGAGAACTACGGGAGTTCAACCAGAACTTGTTCAACTATGACTAGTTTGAAGGGTTCTATCCACTCCTCATCCAGCCAACCCTACCTCTTACACTGATTATAGGGAATAGAATATATGCCTAGGTAGGTGTGGTATTCACCCCTGCATTGACCGATCACATCTACCCGTAGGTTCTCAATAGAAGAGAACTCTTGTAGGGCTATCTGTGCTGTAGCCAGTAGACCCTATAGGTCATGAATCCCATCCTCATTGATGAAGAACCTGGTAACAAATGCATACTGTTAGCATTAGGTCACTATGGCCAGTGTCACACAAACACATCAGAACAAGGATGCAAAACCCACATGCTAGCATAGTAGACAGTTCCTTGAGGGTTCCGGAAGCACGTCATCATAAAACATGTGAGGAACATTGTGTTGAAATGATGGTAGCAGCTATAGTTAGGCATCTCCTAGATCTAGGCCAAGCACCTTAACCCTATTGGGCACTGACTGGATCCTTCTACTTACCTACTCGTGATTGCTCCATCAGTCAGAAACCTTAGAATGCCTCAACTTACCCTAGGAAAGATGGCTTTTGTTATGTCGGCTGCCTCCTCCTCCTCTAGGGATGACCAAATGATCACATTGAAGTGGTTGAGGAGGAATTGTAGGAAGTCCTATGCCCCTTTCCTGAACTACATCCCCTGCTCTCCCGTACATATCTAGGGAGGAGGAACATTAGCCATAGGTTTGCTCACATGACATAGGACCCCTCTAATCTATAAAATAATAAGCCTGGGCCTCAGCCCCATCCTGCACAACCCAATCTGCAAGTGTTAGCTTCATGTATAAGTGTAATACACACGCAATGTAGCAACACCTAGCAATGTAGCCCTCCTGAGGGTTCTGCATTACACCATTCGAAGGCTAAGTAACTTAAACTGTCCAAGCCCCCGTGGTTATGACAACCATGGCAATGGAAGTTTAAGCAACCTTGCATGCAACTATGACGTAACGTTTATGCATCTGCCACAGCTGAAATGGCGACAACAATGATGCAAAGGCCGAAACGACACGATGACCAAAAACACAAGTAGCCAAGAATAGGGTGCAAAACAAAAGTACAGAACAATAGAAGTAAGAAACAATAATAGAATTGCAAGAAAAGTAGAAGAAGCATAGTAACCTACTGGGTCAACGGTGTGTCCTTTCGCACTGCAACGTGCACTTGTGTCATGCACCCCAAGGTTTTCTTTGCCTCCTCAACCTTTGCAAGTGCTAGATGAGTACCTTCCTTCCTGGGAGCCATTTTCCTATTTGCTAACTTCCCCTCTTTGCTATGTGAAAAATGCCTTGCTAGTTGTTAGCATAATTGCTTCATGCTCCAAAATCGCCTTATGCTCTGGTGTGGGCTTTGCGCTCTTACGATGAGAATGGAAAAATTACCAAGGTTTAACCCCTATTTATGGCTGTAATGGCAAGAAAGGAAAACTTGCTGCTCTCTCTCTCCAATTAATGTAGAGTGCACTTTACAGTGTAGCATGCTCACCACGACATCATAACACTGTTAGCATTAAAGCCTTGACATGATTCAAGCCAACTGTTTTCTTTCCTAAAACAAATAAAATATATTTGTTTTTGTTATGGGTACAAAAAGACCTTAAACTAGCAACCCTAGGAATCACAGTGTTACTAGTCTAAAAAAGACCTTAAACTAGCAATTCTAGCATAGTTCCGCCTTTAACGGTCCAAAAAGACCTTAAACTAGCAGTTTCAACCTGCTATATATTCGCTGTCTACAATGACATTAAACTAGCAATTTCTCACCTTTGCATTGGTAGTCTTGCAATTTCTAGCGATTTTGTGTTTTCATGTCGATAGTTCATGTTTTCACATTAGCGGTTTTGCATTTCTCATACCTGCAATTTCCCATTTTGCATACTACCAGTTTTGCATATTATGATGTGGCATGTTATGATTTGGTAGTTCGCAATGACACTAAACTAGAAGCTTGGCATTTGTATGTTAACAGTTTCATAGTTCCACACTTTTACATGGGCAATTTTGCATTTTCTAGAAATTTTGCACTTTCGCATTGGTAGTTCCGTAACTCCTAGTAGTTTCACATTTTTACGGAAGCAGTTTGCATTTTTTAACAGGCTTCATATTCTTGTGCTTTGGCAGTCCTCCATGACCTTAAACTAGCAAGCTTTTAATCTCTGTATCATCATATTTTGCAAGTTGCATTTTGTCGTTGTTTTGAAAATTTTCATTATACACAATCTCTGCCAATAGGTGCCTCTTAACTAGGCTTTCACCTCATGTTGGCAGGTTGAGCAAGAGATGGAGATCCATCATGATCTCTCCACACCCTTAACATTAGCAGGTCCACATGGTAAGCTTGTGAGACAGTTGAACCCCAACCTGATCGACTGAAGGTCAACCACAACTAGCACTATAGCAACCTTAGAAGCATCCCCAGATTGGCTCGAGCATCTGGTCCAAGCCCTAAATTTAGAGGTCGTGGATGTAACCGAGGATCCTCTCGTCAAGATGCCTATGACCATGTCTAAGGGGGAGGTAAAAAAATTAAAACTTAGCTCCCTCCTAGACACACAGAGGCAAAGAAATGTAGCCAAGATTCTACAAGACAATATCAATGTCTTCGCATGGTCGTACATGTTAGGTCTAGATCCGTAGCTGATTCAGCACAACATCGTCCTAGACCCACACATGAAGGTAGTCAAGCAGAAGGCTTGAAAAGTTAAGTTGAAAATTACACTAGTTGTGAGGGATGAAATCATCAAGCTATACCAAGCTGGTTTCATCCATGCAATTCACTACTCGGAATGGGTGTCCAACATCGTTGTGGTTTCAAAGAAAATGGGAGGAATACACATCTGTATAGACTTTCGAGACTTGAACAAAGCGATGATCAAAGATGATTTTCCACTTCCAAGCATCGATCAGCTCATCGACACCACAACTGGTCACACTCTGTTATCCTTCATGGATGGTTTCTCCAGATACAACCAAATCCACATTAACCCAAAGCATCAACTAATGATGACCTTCATGACCATATGGGGTAGCTTTTGCTACACCATGATGCCTTTTAGGCTCAAGAATGTTGGAGCAACCTACCAGTGAGTCATGACCTACATTTTTAGCAACTATATCCTAGAAACATTAAACGAATATGTGGATGATATAGTAGTTAAGTCCAAGAAGGCACCTGATCACCCATGTGATCTAGGAGTAGTCCTCAAGTGCTGTCAAATGCACGACTTACACCTCAATCCTAAGAAGTGCATCTTTGGGGTGAAAACTGGGCGCATGTTAGGGTTTGTGGTATCAAAGGCCAGAATACGGGTGGACCCTAACAAAGTTAAGGCTATCATCAACCTGGCACCTTCCACAAACCTTAAGGAGTTACGTGGTTTGCAAGGTAGGGTGCAATTCATTTGAAGGTTTATAGCAAGGTTGACCGACAAGTTACACCCCATGCAACATCTTTTAAAGAAGGGGGTTAACTTCAAGTGGATAACCCAATGTCAACAGGCCTTCGAAGACCTGAAGAAGAAGCTTTTACACCTCTCAACTGTGTATCCACCATAAAGGGATAAACCTTTCTTCATCTACCTTGCCACCTCTGACACATCTATCATGGCACTGCTATGTCAAAAATGAGACTGAAACATCCCAAAAAATGCGAGGTCATTCTTGCTTCACCAGGCATTACAATTCGTGTAGCTTTACGATAGTTCTTTGGGAGGAGAACACTTTGAGTTTAGGCCAGCCAGTTTGAAAAATTTTCTACTTTGGGCATGGACAGGCTCTATGGATCAACTTGCTTGTCCATCTAAGTAGCTTCCTCGATTAATAGCCTGCTTAGAAATGATGTGCAGAGTTGTCAGTAGCATTCTGGATGTGTGAAATAGTTCGGCAAGTTTTCTAAGGCACGAAGTCTTCTACACTACGCTACATCTCGCTATGTAGCGTAGAAAGCTTCAGAAAACATTTGCAAAGAGAAGTGTCATGCTACGCTATGCTATGCAGCGTAGCGTAGCATAGCAAAGACTACATAGCCAGTTCCATCACCCAACTTCAAGTCCTTTGACAATGTCCCTTTCCATTAGAAAGTAGCGGACCATGTATGCTACTATGCTACACTGAGCTACATGGTGCAGTAAGGCGTAGCAATCCTATGGAAGAGATAGAAGGTAGCTCAAAAGGCAAGGCTAGCAAAGTTGCAAGTTCTGCAGTGCAGTAAGCGAGGTTTGTAGATTGGCCAAGTTTTCGCGACTAAGGCTAGATGCTATGCTACGCTACGCTACATAGTGTAGCCTAGCGTAGCAAGTATGTAGCATATGTGTGTAGCGAAACATGGGACAACATGCTACGCTACGATGAGCATGCCATGCTATGACACACAACAAAGCATGTGGTTGGTTGTGCGACATTAATGCACTTCACCTAATTGGACCGTTGGCACACGTATCCAGATGCTGACAGTGCAATTATGGCATGGTAGGCTCATAGTTGCGGAATTACAGACTCACAATCACAATGGTCATGAACATCCAACGGTCATACTGGCACGTGTAGCACAAGAAACTCAACAAAATTCTAGGGCACGTGGCATCCAAATCACCCGTTTCACATGCCCTTGGTCCTATAAATACTCCGACGAGTAGCATTCAAAGGGTTCCATTCGGTTCAAATTTTTTTGTAAAGTATCCAACTCTTCCTCTAGCACTGAAGTTCTCCTCCTGTCATGCTACAATATTGAGCATTGTAAGCTTTCTGTTTGACACTGCAAATAGTTAGCATTCCTAGCTAACATTTTATTCTGTCCCCTTTCTACCACCTTGGTAGAATTCACACATCGTCAGCACCTAAGTCCGTGCCCAAGCGCACAACCTTCTTTGCTCTACATGTCCTGGTTATTCTCAGGATCTCTGCACTCCATCACACTGTGCAACTGACTGTATCCACGCTGACAGAGCAAACTTGTAGCTTTGGAGTGATGCGTTTTTCTAACTGTAGTTTACTTTGATTCCTGCTTATTCTTGTGTGCTGCATTATTTTCTGCTTTATTTACATTCGAGCATTACTTTGCATTTTTACCCCTGTTTTCAAATTATATTTTGCAAAATTCTATATAGACACTAATTAAGTTCTTGTCTGATTGACAAGACCATTCAGGGCACCCCATATTTGCACACACACCCAGCACAACCCTCCTATGGGTACAGGGTCGAGACTATTGTGCCCACCGACCCCTCGGTGTTTTGTAGCTGCAGATGTTTTTAGTCACTATAGTTTTCTAGTCCTAGAAGAAGGGCCTTTTGGTGTCTTTTCTGCATGTCATGGGGGTTCTGTGAGCCTTTTGAACCCTAATACCCATAAGCGTAAACATGACACCCTCTCGTGGTTGTTTGCACTTTGTGTAGTGCAAATTGGTGGCTTCAACAGTTCCTTGGGAGCCCTACAGAACACAAGGCCTTTGATTGTCAGTTAACTAGCCTATATACGGTAGTCTTGCGTGTGTTCTATACCCCATTGTGTGCGATATAGGTCAGTCACCTCAATGGTTCCTTTGGAGCCCCACGAGACATAAATCCTGCTTGTTCATTAGTTAAGTTACCTGCCTCACTATCTTGCATGTGTTCTATACCCCATCATGCATGGTATAGATCGGTCGTTTTGATGGTTCCTCAGGGACCGTACAAGATGCAAAGCCTTTACCAGTTAACTAGCCTATTTTATGATAGTCTTGTGTGCATTTTGTACCCCATCGTGTACGGTACAGGCTGGTCACCTCAACAGTTCCTCTAGAGCCCCGCGAGACATAAATTCTACTTGTTCACTAGTTAACTTACCCATCTCATGGTTTTGCATGTGTTCTGTACCCCATCATGCATGGTACAGATCGATCGCTTTGACAGTTCCTCAGGGACCCTATGAGATGCAAAGCCCTTACCAGTTAACTAGCCTATTTTATGGTAGTCTTACATGCATTCTGTATCCCATCGTGGGTGGTATAGGCAGGTCTCCTCGACGGTTCCTCTGAAGCCCTACGAGACATAAAGCCTACTTGTTTGCTAGTTAACTTGCCCGCCTCATGGTCTTGCATGCGTTCTGTACCCCATCATGCATGGTATAGATCGGTCACTTCGACGGTCCCTAGGGGACCTTGCAAGACCCAAATCCTTTACTAGTTAGATAAACCTATCTTACGGTAGCATTTCATGTGCTTTATACCTCATTGTGCACTAGCATAAACTTGACACCCTTTTGTGGTTGTTTACACTTTGTGTGGTGTAGATCAGGTGCCTTGATGGTTCCTTGGAAATTTGGCAAGATGTAAAGCCTTCTTTTTGTTGCCTTTCAATCTCTTTGTTCTTTTTGCACCTTTCTACAATCTTTGCAAAACTATTTAGCTTGTAATGGCTTTTTCAACTACCGCTACTAATGCCTTCAACGTGGAAGTTCCCTTCAACATTGAAGTTCCTATCACAGTTCAAGGCACTACTAGTGCTAAAAAACCTCTAAACCCAACACTAGAAACATGCCAATCTCTCAGAATCCAAAATCGAGGACCTGAGGGATTGGCCCAGAAACATGAGCGCTATAGTTTCCTCTATGCAAAGGTGCAAGCCAATCTGCCCTTAGACGTACACAAAATTGAGGACAAATGTAGCTTTGAGTTCGCTTATTGCAATGGGAAGGAATTTGTTCCTACTCTAGGCATTTCTTTACCTTTAACAAAAGCGTACCAAAGGCTTCTAGACTAACTAATCCAGTTGGCTAGGCTTAGGGAGCAACAGGACATAGCATCCAAGCAAGATGATGCTTTCCAGGATAGATAGGAGGAACTCGATTCCCAATCGGATGATGAAGGCCCAACTGACCCTGCTCCTGTCCCTCCTACCCAGTCCCTCTGGGCCAAGCTGTCATCTATTACCGCTCCCTTTGTAACTATGCCTATGCTTCTGCAACCTATGATTACAGCTGCTATGGGTAGCCACGCCAATCCCACGACGTTTCAATGCTTACTCTTACCTGTTTCACCTGTTCCCTCTATAGCTATTATCCCTTTGCAGGTTGTTCAGCAGTCTATTCATGTGGCACATAGCATGCCAACTATGGCTACCTTGCCACATGTGCACACTGTACCTACTTCACAAACATACATGACTTCTACATCTATTCCTACATTCATGTCTATTCCACCCACTGTGATGAGCCCCAGCCCATCCACATGGTGGACCCCATTTGCTTCTTTACCTACTCTGCAACCATCATAGATGTCTCACTACGTGCACTCTTAGATACACCAAGCCTTATAGTCAGCATAGCCTAATAGGGGGTTATGGTCTACACTGCCAGTGACACAAGCAGTCTATCTGGCATCCCAACCCGTGGTCACTGCCTTAACAACACCACCTGCTAGGTGGTGAATAACATAAGTAGCACTGCTTGTGGGGGGCATCCCAATGGTACCACTAATGGGTCATGCCACCACCCCTGCCATACCACATGCGGGCACAACCTCTGTAGCGCCCCAACCATCTACAACATCACCAAGTCTAGACCGAGTGTTTTAGCTTATCTAGAACCTCACTGAGGAAATAGAATGCCTCAAAGCTGCTAGGTTTGACATGGTGCAAGTCATGGACTTCTACTAGGATGAACCCATCAGCCTTGCAATCCCTGCTCTGACACAACCCCTAAGGATGTCTCTCCTGCATTTCACGAAGTACGATGGGAAGGGAGATCCCAATGCATATCTTATCACCTTTAGGTCTAAGTCTCTGCTACTGTAGCAATGGCCACACACAATCATTTGCGTCTTTGCCATGTCCCTGGCTGAGAAAGCCTTGGATTGTTATTGTGCATTACCACAGTCATTAATTTCAACTTTGGAAGAGCTGCTGACCCAGTTTGTGATGTGCTTCAAGTACAACTTGAAGCCAAAAACCACATTTGACTAGTTGATGAGTGTGAAGCAAAACCCCCTAAAGTCGGTCCAAAAGTTCATCCTGCGTTGGAGAGAAACCCTTAACGAGATCCATGAGCCCATTGTGGTGGGCCACCCGTTGGCCATCTTTAAGGGTGCAGTGAACAACTTCATCAAGTCCAAACTATGAAACACTCCAAAAAAATGCAAGGTCATTCTCGCTTCACCAGGCATCGTGATTCGCGTAGCATTACGGTAGTTCTTCGGGAGGAGAACACTCTGATTTTAGGCCAACCAGTTCGGCAAATTTTCTGCTTTGGGCATGAATAGGCTCTACAGATCATCCTGGCTATCCATCTAAGTAGCTTGCCCGGTTGACAGCCTACTCAGAAATGATAAGCGGAGTTGGCAACAACATTCTGGATGTGTGAAATAGTTTAGCAAGTTTTCTAAGGCACGAATTCTACTACGCTATGCTACACCCCGCTATGTAGCATAGCAAGCTTCAGAAAACATTTGCACAGCATAGTGTCACGCTACGCTACGCTACATAGCGTAGCATAGCATAGCATAGCAATGACTACATAGCTAGTTCCATTTTCCCAACTTCAAGTCCTTCAACAATGTCCCTTTCCATTAGGAAGTGGTGGACCATGTCTGCTGCTATGCTATGCTGAGCTACATGGCACAACAAGGTGTAGCAATCCTATGGAAGAGATAGAAGGCAACTCAAAGGGCAAGGCCAACAAAGTTGCAAGTTCTGCAGTGCAAGAAGCAAGGTTTGCAGATTGGCCAAGTTTTCATGACTAAGGACGGATGCTACGCTATTGTACGCTACGCTATGCTACACTATGATATGGTACGCTACGCTACATAGCGTAGCCTAGCATAGCAAGTATGTAGCATATGTGTGTAGCGAAACATGGGACAAAATGCTACGCTATGCCAAGCATGCCATGCTACGACACACAACAAAGCATGCGGTTAGTTGTGCGACATCAATGCACTTCACCTAATTGAACCGTTGGCACACATCTCCAGATGCTGATGGCATAATTATGATGTGGCAAGCTCACAATTGCAGAATTGCAGACTCACAGTCACAATGGTCATATTGGCATGTGTAGCACAAGAAAATCAAAGAAATTCTAGGGCACGTGGCATCCAAACCATCCCTTTCACATGCCCTTGATCCTATAAATACCTCGATGAGCAACATTCAAAGGGTTTCATTTGGTTCAAAATTTTTTGTAAAGTATCCAACTCTTCCTTTGGCACTCAAGTTCTCCTCTTGGCATGTTGCAATATCGAGCATTGTAAGCTTTCTGTTTAACACTATAAATAGTTAGTATTCCTAGCTGACATTTTATTCTGTCCCCTTTCTACCACCTTGGTAGAATCCATCATCAGCACCTAAGTCCATGCCAAAGCACATAACTTACTTTGCTCTACACATCTTGGTTATTCTCGGGATCTCTGCACTTTGTCATGCTATGCAACCAACTGTATCCACCTTGACAGAGAAAAATTGTAGCTTCGAAGCGGTGCATTTTTCTAATTGTATTTTACTTTGATTTCTACTTATTCTCATGTGCTACATTATTTTTTGCTTTATTTACTTTTGAGAATTACTTTGCATTTCCATCCCCATTTTTAAATTATATGTTGCAAAAGGCTATATAGACACCGATTAAGTCCCTTTCTGATTAACAAGACCATTCAAGGCACCCCGTATCTGCACACACACCTAGCATGGCCCTCCTGCGGGTACGGGGTCGAGACTGTTGTGCCCATCAACCCCTCAGTGTTTTGTAGCTGTAGATGTTTTTGATCGCTATAGTTTTTTGATGCTAGAAGGAGGGCCTTTTGGTGTCTTTTCTGCATGTCATAGTGGTTCTGTGAGCCTTCTGCACCCTAATACACATAAGCATAAACGTGACACCCTCTCGTGGTTGTTTGCACTTTGTGCAGTGCAGATCGGTCACTTCGAAAGTACCTTGGGATCCCTATAGAACACAAGGCCTCCGATTTCTAGTTAACTAGCCTATTTATGGTAGTCTTGCATGCATTCTATACCCCATCGTGTGCGGTACAGGCTAGTCACCTTAACGGTTCCTCTGGAGCCCCACGAGACATAAAGCCTACTTGTTTGCTAGTTAACTTGCCCGCCTCATGGTCTTGCATGCATTCTATACCCCATCATACATGGTATAGATCGGTCACTTCAACGGTTCCTCGAGGACCCTGCCAGATGTGAAGCCTTTACCAGTTAACTAGCCTATTTTACGGTAGTCTTGCATGTGTTTTGTAACCCATCGTGCACGGTACAGGTCGATTGCCATGATGGTTCCTCTGGAGCCCTGCCAGACATAAAGCTTGCTTACTCGCTAGTTAACTTGCCTGCCTCACTGTCTTGTATGTGTTCTGTACCCCATCATGTGTGATACAGATTGGTCGCTTTGACGATTCCTTGGGGACCCTATGAGATTCGAAGCCTTTACTAGTTAGCTAAGCCTATTTTACGGTAGTCTTGCATGTGTTCTATACCCCATCATGCATGGTACAAGCTAGTTGCCTCAATGGTTCCTCTAGAGCCCTGCAAGATATAAAGCCTGCTTGTTCACTAGTTAACTTTCTTGCCTCACAATCTTGCATGCATTCTATACCCCATCGTGCATGGTATAGATTGATCCCTTCGATGGTCCCTCAAGGACCCTACGAGACCCAAAGCCTTTACCAGTTAGCTAAACCTATCTTATGGTAGCCTTGCACATGCTCTGTACCTCATTCACACATTGGAGTAAATGTGACACCCTTTTGTGGTTGTTTATGCTTTGTGTGATGCAGATCGGTCTTCTTGACAGTTCCTAGGGAATCCGGCAAGACCTAAAGCCTTCTTTTTGTTGCCTTTCAATCTCTTTGTTATTTTTGCACCTTTTTGCGCTCTTTGCAAAACTACTCAGCTTGCAATGGATTTTTCAACTAATGCTACCAATGCCTTCAACGTGGAAGTTTCCTTCAAAGTTGAAGTTCCCATCATAGTCCAAGGCACTACTGGTGTCGAACAACCGTTAAACTCGATGCTAGAAACATGCCAATCTCTCAGAATCCAAAACTAAGGACTTGAGGGATTGTCCCAGCAACATGAGCATTATAGTTTTCTCTATGCAAAGGTGCAGGCCAATCTACCCTTATAGGTACACAAACTTGAGGACAAACATAGCTTCAAGTTCACTTACTGCAATGGGAAGGAATTTGTTCCTACTCTCGTTGTTTCTTTACCTTTAACACAAGTGTACCAAAGGCTTCTAGACCAACTAATCTAGTTAGCTAGGCTAGGGAGAAACAAAACATAGCATCCAATCAAGATGCTTTCCAAGATGGAAAGGAGAAACTCGATTCCCAATCGGATGATGGAGGTCCAACCAACCTCGCTCCTATCCCTCCTACCTAGTCCTTCTAGGCCAAGCCGTTGTTTGTTACTACTCCCTTTGTAACTACCCCTACACTTTCACAACCCATGATTACAACTGCTATGGGTAGCCATGAAATTCCTACTCTCGCCTATTTTTCTTGTTCCCTCTACAGCTACTGTCCCTTTGTAGGCTGTTCAATAGTCTATTCCTGTGGCACATAACATGCCAACTATGGCTACCTTGCCACATGTGCATACTATACCTACTTTACAAACATACGCAACTTCTACCTCTATTCCTACATTCACCTCTATTCTACCCACTGTGGCAGGCCCCGACCCATCCACGTGGTGGACCGCATTTGCTTCTTTACCTAATCTGCAACCATCATAGATGTCTTGCTACGTGCACTCTCAAATAAACCAAGCCTCGTAGTCACCATAGCCTAAGACAGGATTATGGTCTATGCTATCGGTGACATAGGTAGTATATCTGGCAGCCCAACCCACGATCACTACCTTAACAACACCACCTACTGGGTGGTGGATAACATAGGTATCATCGCTTGCGGGGGGCATCCCAACGGTACCACCGATGGCTCACGCTGCCACCTGCACCATACCACATGCAGGCGTAGCCTCTGCAGTGCCCCAACCATCTACAACATCACCAGGTCTGGACCAAGTATTTCAGCTCATCCAAACCCTCACTGAGGAAATAAAACATCTCAAAGCTGCTAGGTCTAATATGGTGCAAGTCATGGACTTCTACTAGGATGACCCCATCAGCCTTGCAATCCTTACTCTGACACTACCCCCAGGGATGTCTCTCCAACATTTCATGAAGTACGATGGGGAGGGAGATCCCAACACACATCTTGTCACCTTCAGATCTGAGTCTTTTCTACTGTAGCAATGGCCACAAATGATCATTCGCATCTTTGCCATGTTTCTAGCTGGGAAAGCCTTGGAATGGTACCTTGCATTGCCACGCTCATCCATTTCAACTTTGGAAGAGCTGTTGATCTAGTTCGTGATGTGCTTCAAGTACAACTTGAAGCTAGAAATCATGATAAACTAGTTGATGAGTGTGAAGCAAGACCCCCTAGAGCCGGTCCAAAAGTTTATCCAGCATTGGAGCGCAACCCTTAATGAGATCTATGAGCCCATCGTGGAGGCCAACCTACTGGCCATCTTTAAGGATGCAGTGAATGACTTCATCAAGTCCAAACTGTAATGACGGAAAATGTCAGTTGCTGGAAGTACCATTTGGATTTCTGTGTACACAGTTCCAACCCCAGATCTGTGCGAGGTCCATGCTGGAGAAGATGAATCTGAGGTGCCTTGAATGGTCTTGTTGATTAGATAGGGACTTACTTAATTAGTAAAAATTCTATAATAGTTGGATGGAAAAATGATGATTTTTATGAGGAGATATAATATCGTTAATCTTGAAGGTAATTGAAAATGATGTAAATGATTTAAAGCGATTGCAAAATCCATATAGATAGGACATAGGAAACTGGATTTAGAGAGTGTGCAATCCCCAGATCTGGGATTTAACTTATGAACAAAATATGTTGGATATAATGATTACAGGTGGACTTCAGTTTAGATGAAGCACGTGATAACAACGAGCAAGCTATTTAAAGATAAAACAAGAAAAGGTCGATCTACCTTGTTCTAGCCAATCTGGGTGCAAGGAAATCAAACTCAAAGCAGAATATCTATTAATTGGCTCTTTCTAATCAAGGATTCTTGCCAATCACTTCTGATGTTCTTATGATCACTAATCCCCTTTTACTCTCTTGTCAATCATTTCCAAGAGTTGTCAACGATTGCTGATGAAAGAGAATTGCTCATGGAGAAAATTTTTCCTTGTTCAGAGAAAGTTTTGCCAACCCTTTGATCTTTGTCAACTAGAATATTTATAAGGATAGGGTTAGGAGAAAAACATGGTTTAGATGACGTGTGTCCTGAACTTACAAGATGCCATTGACTTGGTGTGTTTGTGTTTGAAGCTTGCGGCGCCACACTGCATTACACTCTAAAACGAAATGCATCGTAAACCACTTTTGCTGGAGCTTTGGCAACAAACTATTCTTTGGTTACATTGCAATATGCTAGAAAGCATGTTGTGACGTATGAATTGCTGATGCCTGAATTGTGCTACCTCTATCATTGCTTGTATTACGCTATGTCATGCTAGATTACGCTGTATAGTGTAATTCAGCGTAAAATAGCGAACCTGCAAAAAATTGAAGTGTTGTCCCCATGCTTCCTTTGTTTCTATTTAGTCCTTCCAGGGTTTATTACACTACACTGTGTAATGTAGCGTAATAGGCCCTTAGCTAAAAAAGAAAACTTGCTGAAATGTGCAGCATGCTACAGATCATTGCTTAAGACTTGAGATTTTGCTAGACCATCAAGGTCTTGAATCTTGCCATCTCTATTGTTGCAATGGATTGTCTTCTGGCATTATGTTGCATTATGCTATGTTACGCTATGTTGCGTAATGCGGCGTAATATGCCAAAAGTTAAGATCTTTGAAACATAGAAAACTTGCAAAGTTGAAGGCTTCCCATCATGCACCCCTTGTCTTGTTCTATCCTCTGGAGTTTATTACACTATGTTGTGTAGCGTGGCACAACATACCCTTAGCCTAAAAGGTAACTTGCTAAGCTGCAACTTGTCGTAAATCCTTGCCTGCGTCGCAAGATTTTTTTGAATTGTGGAGGCCTTGAAATTTTCACGGTGTTTCAATGGCCCCTCTTTGTTGACATTGAGAGGGCTTGCCTAAAAGATGTTGCAAAGAATACGAAACAACAGAGAGGTAAAGGCACCAACAACGTCTATCAACAATTGCTCAAATGTTGCTCTATCAAACTTGGAAGTATGAAGGTAGGGGGAGGAGCATAGGAGGGATTTGAAAGAAGTGAGAGGAGGGAGGTTCGGGGAAGACTCAAGCATGTGAACATAAAAATTTCGCAAAAAAGTTGTTAGGCATCCTTTCGCGAGTGTATTTGCAAGAAGTTATGCTGCCATACTGCATATGAAAGGCTTGCATGGATGAGTTGTGTTATTCCCGTATGACCTGGATGAGTTGTTTTACATCCATTTTCCCAAGCTTTGCCAATTTTTTTTATTTTTTGAATGCAAATTATATTCCACGAGGCAAGTTGCGTTACGCTAGTTCATGGACATGATGATGCGAAAGACTTGATTAAATGTTCACACTCTATACAAAAAAAGAAGAGGGTAAAGGCGTTCGTAAGGATAAGGGAAGAAGAAAGTGATGTAAAATATCTGATGGAGGGAGAGGTAGGGTTTGCACTCCCAAGTAGCCAGGCTAGTCTGAGTAGCCACTTCAGAACACTGTGACACCTCACCTTCTAATGAATGCATTCTATATCAATGCTGTTGTAACAAGTAACCTGCAAAACATAATAGAGAACAGAGAGCAAAAGCAATCATCCTAATCGCTAGGGGGGAAGGCTATTGAAACAAGCATTGTCTGAAGCAAAAAGGAGAGCGAAGGCCACGAAAGAGGGACTGTAGCAAGGAGCAAGGGTCCCTATGTTGATGCCATAGTTCATGAAGCCACCATCGATAGCCAGATTCATCTTGCTCGATCGACTAGGCAAGGAACCAGTCAGGTGAATCTGCTAAGCTAGAATCTAGTGGTGGCGACAGGTGGAGGCTATTGAAACTATGGATGACCACAGTTTCTTTGGGGCCCCAAGCAACGAAGTTGATCCAAGGAGCTATAACTATAGAGTGGTTGTCATAGCAACATCTCTGAGGGATCAGTAGCATGCCTTTTGAAATATCTGTGGAATCAGTAGGATGACAGTGGGGTAGTGGCATTATGTTTGTTCCAACGCCTTACCTGTTCCATCTGGTAGGGATGTAGTGCAAGAGTGATCATGTTCACTTGCTTCATGGATTATCTATTGATAGATTCTAGTTTTAAGTCTTGGTTGGTCATTGTTGCTAGTTTTAAGTCTCAGCAGACCATGGCCCTGATTTAACATCTGGGCAAACTGAAACCTACTAGTTTTACATCATAGAGAATGGTGGAAGGGCTAGTTTATGGTCCCAGAAGACCATGATGTGGGTGTCAATTTTATGTCGTGACCTAAGGACATGTCTATGCTAGTTTAGTGTCTTAGAAGACATATGATTAACTTGCCAGTTTCACGTCATGGAAGACAGTCAGAAACTTTGCCAGTTTAGAGTCTTGGCGGACACGTGTAAGAAATGCTAGTTTTATGTCGTAGCGGACGTGTACAACTTTGCCAGTTTTATGTCGTAGCAGACGTTTGTTATCTTGCATTTGAGCTAAGTCGATGTTTAGATGTAGTACTACTTTAGATACACATGATTCATTGGATTCGAGTGTTCGTTGCCATTGATTTTTGCTAGCCTGAATGCTCCATTACTGTATGCGTTGATAACCAAGATAGGGCCTTCCCAACTTGCAGAGAATTTGCCTGCTGGTTCACGAATGGATTTAAGAACTAAGTCTCCTTTCTTGATTGGTCTTTGATGCAAGTTGTGATGACGCTTATGTTTCTGCTTATCTTGATACCTTTCCGAAAAACCACAAAATTTCTAGCTTGGTACTTCTCCAGCAAGAAGTAGGTCCCTGGGACCCACGGACAACCACGGCTACATTTGGTGTCACACATTGCAAATTTGGGGATCAAAATGCTTAATTTTCACTAAGTATGCAGTACTAGCGTATATGCCTAGCATCAACAAAGTATTCGCCCTACGTATACGCCCGACATCCCCAGTGTATACGCCCAACGTAGACATCCAACTTACACGCCTGACGTACACTTCACATGTACGCTCGGTAGGTACGGCAAATGTTTACGCCCGACACGAAATCTCCAAAGACAGAATGAAAACAACACCGAAGAGCAAGGATTGAAACAAGTCGACAACCGTCAACGTATACGCCCGGCGTATATGCCTAGCCATTCTCAGCATATATGCCTAGCGTCCACAGCATCTACACCCAGCACATCCAGCGTATACGCCCAGAGTCTACGCCCACCTGATACAGTGTATACGCTCAGCGTATATGCTCAGTGTATACACTTAGTAGATGTAATATGTTGTACACTTGTAAATTTTATGCCCTTTTGCACTTGGTCAACGCCCACGTGTCACCCAACCCGAGTCTAGCGTAACAACCACTTTTCCATTTGTACTAGGACGGTTGGCAAAAATCCCAAAGCATACCAGAGAGCATTTATGCTATGCACCAGAGCTAAAAAGCCTTTGATGCTGGACGGTCTTGTACATTGGGCACACAGTCTCTACACTCCGCCTACAGTACGAACCAGCCGAGTCATCCCTGCATCCATCGGGGCTTTTCGTCCGTCTTGTGTCCCATCACAGCTGCGTTAGACCGGTGCACTATACTTTCATTCTGTAATATCATTGTTTATAGTTTACGCTAATTTCTTACATGTGATCTGTTTACGCTCGTTTACATTTATGCCATGTCTGCATTTGTTACGTTGTTTACGCTCTCGTTTACGCCTGTTACGCAGTTTACGCATAACCCAGCGTATAGCACTTCAGCATACGTTCGGGGAAATGCTTGTTTGATCTGCGTGTGGACCACCCAAGGTACTTTGCCTTCGTGCATTCCAGCTCGCCCTCAGGCGAAGGCAAGATCTTCTGTGCTCGTCCTGTGATCCCACAGTCTCTGTTTCCTTCCAGCTGGAGACCGACGATTTCAGGTGGTATAGAAATTGGCGCTAGAAGGAGGGCCTCCTAAAAACCTTACCCGAAAACTTCCCAACGTTTATGCTATTGAGCATATACGCCGTCGACCACAATCCTTCCTGCTTATTTAAACACATTCCAGCGTTTACGCTGCTCCATCCGCAAATTGTCTAGCGTATACGCCAATCAGTGTTTACGCTGTGTCTGCTACAGCTTTCCCTGCAACATCCCCAGCATTTACGCTGGTAACCATCCATTACGTTTCACACTGCAGACTTTCCTTACATCCTAAATAAATTTTTACGCTGCATATTTTATGCCATAAACTCATTGACGCTATACCCTTTTACGCCATAGACTTCATCTATGCTGTACACCAACTTTGTCCTTGCTATTCTTTACGCCCTCGATTTGTTTTACTCTATATCCTGTTTTTACGCTGTGCCCTTACATTGTACACGCTGTCTAGCGTATACGCTGAACCACTTACGCCGTAGGCTCATCTACGCCGACCATATACGCTGCATACGTATACGCTGTAAACACTGTCATTATACACTGTTAGCAGGAGCGTATATGCTGTACACTGCACAGTACATTAATTTCACATTCCTGGACCGTGTCGTATATCCTCAACCAATCATCATGAATCCCGTTAACACCACTGCTGCCACTACTCAAGTCACCAACATTGTGGACGCCACAGTGGTCTAACAGCCTGTCGCGTAACACCTGGAAGTACAACCCATAGCGGGGCCCCGCTGGTCCCTAAGGTTGCAAGGGAGAGACCCAACCTCTAACATTATAACCCAGGATCAGTATAATTTCATATGTATTAAGATACAAGCTGGCCTGGCTGTAGACCGAGCCGAAATGAAGGTAAAGAGGTAGTTCGAACTCTTTTATAGGGGGGGACGCGAGTTCATCCCTTCACCGTATGATGTAATCCCTGTTCTGGAGCAGTATTCGGAGCTCGTTACACAGCTCCTTCTGCAAAGAAGCCACTCATTGGATCAGCCTGTGCTAGAGCCCCAACTAGAGGAAGAGGACGAATTCGCTGCTTAATCTGAACAAGAGGATTCTTACCACACTCTAAGCCGGTAAGCACATGTTAACCCCATTTTTCATCCCGGTATAGGGGAAATCATGCCCCTCCAGCATCTCAGGCTCACTCAAGCCTAAGCACCACCACCAGAAACATCAGCACTAGTGCATATTCCTCCCCCGAGCGACCCCCAACCTAACACCTTCCCTCTTGCAGTCATCCCCGCTGCAGCTGCAGGCTCGTCCTCACAAGCATCGCCCCCTCACGACAGCATGGGAGTGACATTCCCACCTCGAGTGATAGGGATGCCACATGTAATACCAGCCTCTACGTCCGCCCACTACATCCCTCACATTCAAATGCACGCAGCCCCCTCGACCACCGTAACCCAACAAGGGGTCCCTTCACACAACGTGGCCGGGAAATGGCCAGCTATGGGTGTGCCGTCACACCAACCCTCTCCCCACAATGTGCCATCTCACACATTTCCACATGTTAACATTCCCCAAATATGACCACAACCGTAGTAGCAACAACCCCCTGTATATAATGTATCATCCTTAGCGCCACACGCTGTTCACCTTCCACAAACACAACTGCCGACCGCGCAGCTTTCGGCCTTTCAACCCACCATCCAACAGTCTAACATGTACAATATACCACAACAATAAGTTTCCTTGTCACCTAGTGCCCAAGATTGGGTAGATGCCAAGAAATTGATGCAAGAATTAACTAATGAGGTAAAACGCCTCAAAATAGTCACCGATGGGGAGTTGAAGGTAGTGGAATTCTACCAAGATGACCCCATCAGCTCTTCTATCCCACCCTTAACCTTGCCCAAAGGCGTCTCCTTACCAACACTAACCAA